>VDFB02292012.1:0-113554 GCA_007258455.2 Sequoia sempervirens
TTTACATCATTGTCATGAGTTTACAAGCATGCTTGGTGGAGATCATTGTAAGTATCGTCTAGTAGAAACATCACATATTGCATATATGCTTGCCTACACCTCACTTGGAGAGATTGAGTTTGGGTGGAATATGTGAATAAATATAGATTGCTATAGGTAGGATATAAAATTGTATTGAAATATTGGATATATGCTCACCAATCTGGTCAAAAAAATTATGTCACCTATAATTTTGTGCCAACTGAAAGGTCATTTTTTGATCTAACAATTATACTTGAACATAACTAAGAATTTAACAATGTTTGCAAGAATTTCAGAATAAACACTTGGATTCTTAAATATTGACACATCTTAACTTTATGTCTCTCTCTTCCCCATATTCTCTCTCCCTCCTCTACCTATCTCTCTCCCTTTCTCCCTCCCTCTCTCTATCTCTTCGCATCTGAGCTCTCTCCCTATACCCCTAGCTATCTTCGTATGTCAACCTCTTTGTCCCTTTCTCTTCCCATATATCTCTATATCTATGTCTTTCTCTTCCCATTTATCTCTCCCCCCTCTCTCTCTATATCTCTATCAATTTTTCTCCCTCTTCCTCTCTCATTCTATATTCATCTCTACCTCTATCAATTTGTCTCACTCTTCCTCTCTCGCTCTATATTCATCTCTACCTCTATATTCCTCCCTCCCCCTCCATCTATAGAAATGTCTCCCTCTCTCTACCCATCCATCTCACTTCCTATCTCTATAAATGTCTCCCTCTCTCTATCTTACTCACTCCATCTCTTCTACTCTATATCTTTATCTTTATTTCTCGCTCGATCTCCCTCTCACTCATCTCTCTATCTATTTATATCCATATACTTCTATACGTATATCTCCCTATGCATCTATCTCCCTATCTCTTTTCCTATCTCTATCTATCTCTCTATATTAGCCTCCCCCTCTCGTTATCCCTCTCTCCCCCTCTCTACATATATCTCCCTCTTCCCCATCTTCTATCTCTCCCTCCTCTACATATCTCTCAGCCTTTCTCCCTCCCTCTCTCTATCTCTCCCCATCTCTCCCTATCTTGCTCCCTCCCTATACCCCTATCTATCTTCATATCTCAACCTATTTGTCCCTTTATCTTCCCATATATCTCTATATCTATCTTTCTCTTCCCATTTATTTATCTCTCCCTCTCTCTCTATCTCCCCCTATTTCTATCTCCCTCTCCATCTCTATTTGTCTTTCTCTACTTATCTATCTATCTCTCCCCTCTCTCTATATCTCCTTATATCTCTATATTTCCATCTCTCTCTCTCTCTCTCTCTCTCTCTCTCTCTCTCTCTCTCTCTCTCTCTCTCTCTATATATATATATATATATATATATATCCCCCCTCTATCTCCCTATCTCCCTATCTTTATTTCTCCCTCTATCTCTCTATATATCTCTATCTATTTTTATCCCTTTTCCTCTCTCATTCTATACTCATCTCTACCTCTATCTATAGGGAGAGATACAAAGGTGAAGCATTGGACCTTCCCAAAGATCCACCAATCTCAACACTACTCCCAACTATTTTGAGCATTTAAGTACATATTGTATGCTAGATTAGGAGGCATGTGTCAAAGCTCATATTTATTGATGCAAAATAGGTCCAAAGTCACAAATTTTATGTAGAGTTAGTTATAGTTTTGTACAAAATTTCAAGTGCCACATAGAGCAAAGATATTCTAGTTTTTTATATCATATCATCAAATTTGGCACTTCATCAAGATTTGTATCTTCATCAACATTAACAAAAGCAAAGGTATGTACTTGAATCCCTTGCATTTAAATTTTTCTATATATATAAATATTTTAATATTTTCCCTCAAATCCATAATATATATATTAGTGTGTATTTATTTATTGCAATAAACAATTAACCTAAGTAACACATTAAGAATTTTAAGGATTTGTGCTTGGAAAAAATACATAACAAATTTTTTTGTTGGATGCCATGTTGTATAGTTTAGAAAAGCTCAAAATATGAATAGGATTTTAAGGCCATATATTATGGTAGCTTACAATGCAAAAGAAGGAAGGAAATCTATTATCAATTTTAATCTACAATTTAATACCATATGAAAATCCACATGTAGTATTATCTAAAATTAATTCTTTACATATTAATTTTATAAAATACACTTACCATTCAATAAACTTCTCCCAAGAAAGAAACCCTAAGTGAACATTAATTGAACCCTAATTGTAGATTCATAACTCTAATCATAACCCTAAGAGAACACTAATTAGATTCATAACTCTAATCATAACTCCTAAGCTTAACACTAATCCTAATCAAACCCTAACCCTAGCCTTAAAGTTATCATATAATCTTAATTATCTCTCTTATCTAAATTTTGAGGAATTATTTTTCCTTTTATTTTAATTGTATATATTTTTTGTTTATTAGATCTTATTTTAAGAATATATGCAAATATATAATTTCTACATTCATTCTATGCCTATTTTTTCATGATATTTTAACTTCATTTTCTAGAATACAGATCAATCTCATACATATAAATATGAAACCTCAAAATTTTAAAATAATATTCAAGTTTTCTCCCACTTCAATTTATCATTTATGTTATTTGAATTAAAATATTTTAAATCATACTCTTAATTCATCTAAAAAATAAAAATAAATTGATATATAATTTTTTATTAAATACATTTTAACTTATTTTCTTGGATTGTATAAATATCTTTCTTTATTTACATTTGGACTGTTTATTTACAATATATAGTATAAATATGTGGTAAGACTGGGCATTATCATCATGATTAAGTGAGCCCTCTCCACTAATAAGTGTTTTTATTTTGCACCTCGCACGACTACTGGGCTCTCTCCCCTAATAAATGTTTTTATTTTGTAGAGGGACAAGTTCGCATGGTCGTAGATCAATCATCATGTGATCTCAGTCGTTCCCCGCCATCCCTTGATGACCCCACCAATTGATCATGATATCACAAGAGAGTGCCACGTGTACTGGGCCCTCTCACCTAATAAATGTTTTTATTTTGTAGAGGGACAAGTTCGCATGGCCGTAGATCAATCGTCATGTGATCTCAGTCATTCCCCGTCATCCTATGATGACCCCACCAATTGATCGCAATATCACGGGTCAGCGCCACGTGTCTCATTTGGTGAAGTTGAAGGAATGATAAACACTTTGATGCATCTTTAATACATTATATCGCGGGTTACTAAAGCAGTTATAAGATGCACGTGTTTTAAATCACTAGAGATGTTATAATCCTGGTAGAAAGGTGCTCGATGGTTAATAACAAGGCTGGTGACTATGTTGAATGAACAGGATTATTGATGGTTGAGATCCACGGTTGCCCACCATTACGTGATCAAAAGTTGTGAGTTCTTTATCGATTGCAATATCATGGGCGGGCGCCACGTGTCTCATCTGGTGAAGCCGAAGGAATGATAAATAATTTGATGTGTCTTTAATACATTATGTCATGGGTTATATTTATTAATGTCTTAATATTAGTTTATAAATTGAACATTAATTATAAATATTTTTAAATCAATTAAGTATTTCAATCTAAAATTTTTATATTTGACATTACAAATAAAATTAAACTAAATTCTAATTTTTAAAATCCATAAAATATTTATTATCTATTTAGTTTTACTAATTATCTAATACAATTAAATTAAATTAAATTAAATATTCATTTTATATTAAATTAAAAAAATTATTAACAAATTTTAGAAATAAATTAACAAATAAGATCTATATAAAATCAGCTTTCTATTTTTTCTTGTGTCCAAATCCATTTCCATTTCTAAAAATTAAGCACAAATTCTAGATATCATAATTAAACAAAACTTTATTCTATTTCTAATCCTAACTCCTAGTTAAACCCTAACCCTATTTGGACTCTTAACCCTTACCCTAATTGAACACTTAAATCTAAATTGTAAATTGACCACTAAGCATTATTAATTGAATTCCACTTAACCCTAACCCTAACTTCTAACTAAACTCCTAAACCTAACTCTCACTCAAAACCCCAACCCAAACTCTATCGATTCATAATCTCAAACCCTAACCCAAACCCTCTAATTGAACTTTAAAACTAACCTTAATTAAGTATTAACCTTAATTGAACATTTATTGAACACTAGTCCTAATTGTACCATAACCCTAACTTTGAACTACAATTGAACTCTAATCCTAACCCTAACACTAATTCTTATCCTAATTGAACCTTAACCCCAACCCCAACCTTAACCTTGACCCTATTTGAACTCTTATTGAATTCATAACCTTAATTAAACCCCAACCTCATCCTCAATCCTAACCCAAATTGAACATTAATTGAACCCTAAACCTAACCCTAAGTGAACACTAATCCTAATTAAACTCTAACTTTTTAGTTGAAAATATTAAAGTGCCTTATATTTTCCCATTCATCGTCATTTATCATTCAATTCCTAATAGAATTCCAAAAATTTATACTTTTATAATGTTTTAATACACACCTACTATTAAGGGTTTAGAGTTTAAGGGTTAAGGGTTTAAGGGTTTAGAGTTTAAGGGTTAAGGGTTTAAGGTTTAGGGTTAAGGGTAGAGGAGAGAGAGATAGAGAGAGTGAGTGAGAGAGAGATACCTGAGAAAGGGAGAGGGGGTAGGAGGGAGAGACTTGAGAGAGAGATAGAGAGGGTAGCAGGTAGAGGGTAGAGGGTTTAAAGGTTAAGGGTTTTGGGTTTATGGGTAGAGGGGAGAGAGATAGAGGGATTCAGTGAGAGAGAGAGGGAGGGAGTGGGAGAGAAATAGAGAGTACGTAGAGGGTTAAGGGTAGAGGGTAGAGGGTCAAGGGTTGGCAGAGGGAGGAGATAAGAGGAGGAGAGAGAGAGAGAGAGAGATCTGAAGAGAGGAGAGGGGTAGGAGGGTGAGACTCTAGACAGGAGGGTGAGGGAGGATGGGGAGATATATGGGGTAGAGGGTTAAACATAGAGGGTAGAGGGTTGCTGGGTTTAGAGTTTAAGGGGTGGAGGAGAGAGACAGAGGAGGAGTGAGTGAGAGAAAGACCTAAGAGAGGAGCAGGGGTAGGAGGGCTTAGACTCTGAGATAGGAGTGAATGAGTGAGAGAGAGAGACCTTAGGAGAGGAGTGGTGCTAGGAGGAGAGACTTGAGAGAGAGAGAGAAAAAGAGAGAGAAAGGAAGGAGGGTCAAGGGTAGAGGGTAGAGGGCTTCAAGGCCAGGGTTAAGGGTTTAGGGTTTAGGGTTTAGGGTTAAGGGAGAGAGATAAAGGAGGAGGAGGAGAGAGAGACCTCCCAAGAGAGTGAGAGGCAGGATATTGAAGATACTCATGAGAGAGAGAGAGGGAGGGAGGAGAGAGATAGAGGAGGAGGGTTGGAAGGGTAGAGGGCAGATGGTCGAATTGGCCTAAGGTTACGGCAGAGGGATATAGATAGATAAGGAGCGAGAGAGAGGCACACCTAAGAGAGGGAGAAGGGGTAGGAGGGAGAGACTTGAGAGAGAGACCTGAGAGAGGGAGAGGGGGTAGGAGGGAGATACTTGAGAGAGAGAGAGGGTAGAAGGTTTAATGGTTTGGGGTTTAAGGGTTAAGGGTTAATGGTGTAGGGTTTAGGGTTATGGGTAGTGATGGAACTTCAAAGTTTTGTTCTTTTTGTTCTATTTTATCCTGCCTTGTGTCTCTGGTCATCTATGGTGTTTGGGAAAATCCTAAGGTTGGTGTTTTACCTTCATCTTCATGTAAAACCCTAGTTTTCATCTTACACCTTGGATGGGATCTATTTGGCCGTTACTTTTTGGGAAGGCTTTAAAACGACTTAAACACCATCGCTTTGTCTAGGTTGGGTCCCCTTTTGTTTTATTATTTTATTGTTTTATTTCCTTCTCCTGAATTTATTTTTCCTAAGTCTTTTGTTGGTCTCGTGTTCCCTTGTTAAAACAACTTATGCCATTGTTTTTTGTTGTTGATTTTTTTCAGCCACGGGACTCATACTTCCAGATGCGAATTATTATGAAGGAATAAATTAAATGTAGCCAATGGCTATTTAATTTATTCAAGTTCAATCTGAGATAATGAGGAGGCACCTCATTCATGATTTATATAATAGTTAATAATTAACATTTGATTATATTGAGGCCGACATTCTCTATGGCCAACATGAGAAGATACGAATTCATCTTGATAATCAAATTTGTCATTAAGAGACATTTAATAATTGTTTATCAATTAAGAGCTGACTTCCTTCATTGGTGCATTTAATTATAAGGAGATATATCTTATGGTTTGGACGACTTGTATCAAGTTAAAGGTGGTGTTCCTTTACATTGTATATATAAGAGATCTCTCTCTCATTGTTCTACAATCAAGCAAGTTGTTTTCTCTCCTTCATTCAAGTGCGAATTCTCTCAAAGAGCAGATTGTGAATTTTTGTAGTGTAGATTTAGGTATCAAGGGAGGGAAGATTATTATCTATTTTGCATCTAGTGTAGGTGTTGAATATTGGCCTTGTGATTGGCCTCACTGTAAAGAGAACTGTTTCCGTTATTCATATATAAAAGAGAGATCTTTGTTGCTAGGTTTTTCTCCCTCAAGAGGAGGATTTTCCTAGGGTATCTGGTGTGTTATTGTGTTTGATTTTGAATTAATTTTCTATGCATTACATATGATCATGAAATTCAACATGGTATCAGAGCGGGTTTAAGACAAGACCTGATCAGATTTGTGTAAGCAGAGAAATTCACATTCTGTATAGAAGACAAAAATAAAATCGGAGCCGTAAGGAATGATTATTGTCAACATCATAGCAAAGGTGGTCGAAGGTTGTATGGTGTCGGCTACAGGCTATGGATGATGTGTTCATGAAGTCTGAGTGTGGTGAAATAATTTTTGATGGTTGCAAAAAAGAAAATGTGTGCGCCATTCTCACTTTGTAACGCCAGTTCTCAATCAATATGCATTTGTATGCATTCATTAAGAAATGAGACATTGAAGATAATACACGACTGCACGTTATTCTTCTAGTGCAGATTAATTTGTTTTTTACTTTGCCTTAGCCGATGGTATGAGATGGAGTTAAGGGATGGACGAATCTTGCAGCTGAGTCAAATATAATTCTGTGGAAAATGCTTGTAGTCTATTTTTTAAGATAGCAACCTTTGGTTTAATTCATATATACTAAGGCATGGACTTTCAAATTTTTTATTGCTATGAACGTGTTCGTGTAGTGTGCGGATTCTATGTGAACTCATGTTGGTTCAATGTATTTGTGGATTGATGGCTATGAGAGCATTCAGTGATGTCGTTGTTGTTTATGGAGGTTGTTGCACTATGCTTATGCTTATTCTCTGATATAGTTGTGACTGAAAATTGCAGTCGCCTTCATTTTTGGGTGTATGCTGAGGGAAATAAGAAATCAAAGTTGTGCCAGGAAAATATTGTATACCAAACGGAATCAATCCTTGCTCTAGAAGTTATGAATTTGCATATGGTTGTAACATACCAGAGAATCATTGTCAGATTTGAAGTGGTTTGATAACAATTTTCAATAGAAGTATTTTCAATAGTACATCATCAAGCGAAGATGATAATGGTTAGGAAGAGAAAAATGACTGCAACCAAATCAATTAAGAGATAAGTATTTGTTTTTGTTTATATTTTTTACTCAGTTTGTTGAGTTGTGCAGATTTGATAAATCATGTGTGTAGTAAAGATTATGTTTCTCTTAAATTGTGATCTAGTAGATGAGATCATTTGGTGTCACCTTCATTCATTGTGTGTCGCTAGTAAGTGTGTTGTATCTGTTTCATAATCTGGTGGATTGCAGTTGGAAATAGAGTGCATCATAAATTTGAACTGTCAAAGACCATGTTCAAATTTAACCCTGCAAAAGGGCCTGTGTTCAAGCTGTGAAAGTAGTGGACTGATTTGAGGTCAAGAGCAGCATTCCATACTATGTCTAGTTATTGCATCCATCAAAATACTTCAAGAAATAAGTATTTTTTGTTTTGTTGAAATCACCCTTCTAGGCTGAATTTTTGTTATATCATTTATTTGGATCATGTGTGATTAGTATAAAGAGATTGTAATTTCTCTTGAGTTGTGATCCCAAGCATAAAGATCCCTTGAAGATTTCAAATTATCTATTGTGAGTTGATTCATGCTAATCATGTAGATCCTTGAGTAAAAAGGAAGAGAACTGCATTTTCGTTGTGATAGGGTGATCACATCGATGCATGCTCTGTGATAGAACCTTGAACTCTTGGAGAGAGATGGTTCTACATGCTAACCGCATAATGCATTCAAGAAATCTGTAGTTGTGTAGATTATTTTTTTGTTTTGTTGAGTTTGGCACTCTCGAGAGGAGTAAAAGATGAAAGGAAGAGTTATATCAAAAATATATAAAGATAAGTTTCTTTATCCCTTTAGTTTGATCTTTTGATATACTTCTCTTCCAGGTTGATTTATTTATTCATATTCTAACATTGTGCATAAATTCTTATGTGTTCATGCTATAACCTGAAATAGTAAACCTTGTATGATTCTAGTCTTGATATTTCTTTGGATAGTCATAAACTGTTAGTAATCTCTCTCTAAATGCTTTGTGAACAGCTAGAAGCAGGAAAGTGATGAGAGATTGCTTAGCGATGAAAAGATTGAGGCATCTTATGAGGAAGTTATACCAACCAAAGAAAAGATCAAGCACGAAGTCACAACTTGCAGCCATGGGACTGAGTTGGTGGCTAGAGGGAGTTCACTTCCAGAAGTCTTCTTTGCAATCTCTGAAGCAAGGATCAAGAGGGAGTTTTGTAACTCACTGAGAAGAAGTGAAGATTACTGTATTGCAAAGCTAGGTGCTAAATCCTTAGAAGATCCTTTCAGCTGCTAAGATCATAATTGCTCAAGACTATCATCTGGATTTGTTATTAGTAGCTCCGCAAACCTATTCAGAATAATGAGATCTGAGGTCGAGGAGGACTATTCTGAACTCTCTTCAGTACCAAAGGTGTGCACTGGAAAACATTTATCTAAGTCAAAGTGTTGCAGGCAATCTTGGACGAAGAGGTCAGAAGGTTGATGCAAATGCCTGAAGATTTAGAGGGAGCCTGTTGAGCCTGAAGAATATGGTAATCTTGTTGCAGCTAAACATACCCTGAGATACTTGTGTGGCACAGTTGGATATGGGTTGAAGTATACTTCAAATGCAGACTTGGAGTTACTTGGTTTCACTGATTCTGATTGGGCAGGTTGTGTCATAGATCGGAAGAGCACCTTTGGTTGTTGCTTCAGTTTGGGTTCTGCTATGATTTCCTGGTGCAGTAGGAAGCAGTCTTCTGTAAGCATTGAGTACAGCAGAGACTGAGTACATTGCATCTTGCATGGCAACTCGGGAAGCAGTGTGGCTTCGTAAGCTCCTTGCTGGATTGTTTGGACAATCAATGGAGCCTACTATTATTCATTGTGATAATCAGAGTTGTGTGAAGCCTTCTATCAATCCTGTGTTTCATGACAAGATCCAAGCATGTTGAGATCAAGTACCACTATATCAGAGATATGGTATTGCGGAAGGCTGTACAGTTGAGGTACATTAGCACTGATGAGCAGACGGCAGATATTCTCACCAAGCCTCTCGCCAGGATAAAGTTTGTATACTTTCGAGAAAAGCTTGGTATGGTGGAGAATCCAGCCTTGACTGAGTATGAGTCTCAGTATCAGTGAGCCTTGCTTAATGAGTTCTTCTCTGTGAGAGAAGTTCGAGGTGAAATCCCTTGTTTCCACCCTCTGAGCTGAGTCATGGTGGATGTCATGTGTGCGACTCCATGACATATGTTGTACTTGTGTTTCACCCTCTGGGAGAGCCATGGTGAAAGTCACGATTGAGGTGACAACATCACGCAAGTGATGAACACTTGTAGTTACTATTGCACTTTCTTCTGTGATGGAAGAATTTAAGGTGAAAGCCCTTTTTTCCACCCTCTGAGCTGAGTCATGGTAGATGTCATGTGTGTGATTCCATGACAACATCACGTGAGAGAGTCCATGATGATCTTCTTGTACTTGTGTTTCACCCTCTGGGATAGCCATGGTGAAAGTCACGTTGAGGTGACAACATTACACAAAGTACTTACCATTTGATGGTTGATATCGAGACGATATCTAATATCACATTGAGGTGATATTTCTCTCTTTATATCTGATTGTAGGCAATGATGGAAGATGGACCTCATATGGAAATAATTCATATTATGAAGCTGGAAGTATTCCTCCCTAGCTGAGAGGGAGTGTTGATGTTTTGCAGCCACGGGACTCATACTTCCAGGCGCGAATTATTATGAAGGAATAAATTAAATGTAGCCAATGGCTATTTAATTTATTCAAGTTCAATCTGAGATAATGAGGAGGTGCCTCATTCATGATTTATATAATAGTTAATAATTAACATTTGATTATATTGAGGCCGACATTCTCTATGGCCGACATGAGAAGATACAAATTCATCTTGATAATCAAATCTATCATTAAGAGACATTTAATAATTGTTTATCAATTAAGAGCCGACTTCCTTCATTGGCGCATTTAATTATAAGGAGATATATCTTATGGTTTGGCTGACTTGTATCAAGTTAAAGGTGGCATTCCTTTACATTGTATATATAATACATCTCTCTCTCATTGTTCTACAATCAAGCAAGTTGTTTTCTCTCCTTCATTCAAGTGTGAATTCTCTCCAAGAGCAGATTACGAATTTCTGTAGTGCAGATTTAGGTATCAAGGGAGGGCAGATTATTATCTGTTGTGCATCTAGTGTAGGTGCTGAATATTGGCCTTGTGATTGGCCTCATTGTAAAGAGAACTGTTGCCATTATTCATATATAAAAGAGAGATCTTTGTTGCTGGGTTTTTCTCCCTCAAGAGGAGGGTTTTCCTAGGGTATCTGGTGTGTTATTGTGTCTGATTTTGAATTAATTTTTTGTGCATTACATCTGATCATGAAGTTCAACATCGTCGACCTAGTGATGTCCCCTTATTCCTTTAGGGGAGAGGGCCCAGTAGTCATGCAAACTAACTTTCTCAACATGTAGCAATTGACTGGAATATCGTAGAACCTTCATTTTTTTTTTGAAATGTAGACTAGTCTCTTATTTATCTATAACTAAGGTTTGGAGGTGCAACTCATCATGCAACTTGCCACATCAGCAGATCTTTTGAGAATTGTCTAAAATTTGACTTTTTAAAGGTTCGACCAAAACTTAATCATGGAACCCCCAATAGTTGAACCAAAAAAATATCATTTGTTGCTTGTAGAATATGATATTTTTATTTAAATTAAAATTAATATACAACCTAAGTGGACCAAATAATTATTGATAACCATAAATCTTTGATATCTCTACCTTTTATATTCAACACATATGGACTAATAGTTGAACACAAAAAATCTATTTGTTGTTATAAAAACAACACATAATGATTTAAAATACAACTTATATTGAACAAAAATGGACCAATAGTTGAACACTAAAACTTTTTGAAAATCCTTCACATTTAATGGGAAAATACATGTTATTTATTGTGCTCACCTTTTATATTTGTGATAGAACAAACTATTAATATAAAATTATCCAATGCTTGTACATTGCTACCCCAATTGTTGTACACATAAGAACAATATTTTTTCACTATGATAACAATACTTGTTTCAATGAGTGTCTTATTTTATTAAATGAGCATTTTATTTTTTAAATGATATACTTATAGTGGAGAGTTGTGATATTTTATTTGAAACAAAAAAATACTTATTTCACTTCTTCATGAATGTATTTATGTTTTACTTCATATAACATTTAGAGGTTCTCATGTGTTCAAGTATGGGTCCATTTTTTATCAACATTTGGTTTTTTCTTTATTTACATTTGGACTATTTATTTACAATATATAGTATAAATATGTGGTAAGACTGTGTATTATCATCACTATTGAGTGTGCCCTCTCCCCTAATAAATGTTTTTATTTTGCACCCCACATGACTACTAGGCCCTCTCCCTTAATAAATGTTTTTATTTTGCAAAAGGACAAGTTCGCATGGCCGTAGATCAATCGTCGTGTGATCTCAGTCGTTCCTCGCCATCCCGCGATGACCCCACCAATTGATCACGATATCATGAATGAGTTCCATGTGTCTCATCCGATGAAGCCGAAGGAATGATAAATACTTTGATGCATCTTTAATACATTATGTCGCGGGTTACTAAAGCAGTTATAAGATGCACGTGTTTTAAATCAACAGAGATGTTATAATCCCAGTAGAAAGGTACTCGATGGTTAATAACAAGGTTGGCGATTGTGTTGAACGAATAGGATTACTGATGGTTGAGATCCACGGTTTCCCACCATCACATGATCAAAAGTTGTGAGGTCTTTATTGATTGCAATATCACGGGCGAGCACCACATGTCTCATCTGGTGAAGCCAAAGGAATGATAAATACTTTGATGCATCTTTAATACATTATGTCGTGGGTTAATAAAGCAGTTATAAGATGCACGTGTTTTAAATCAATGGAGATTTAATAATCTTGGTAGAAAGGTGCTCGATGGTTAATAACAAGGCTTGTGACTGTGTTGAACAAACATGATTGTTGATGGTTGAGATCCACAGTTGCCTGTCATCGCATGATAAAAATTTGTGAGTTCTTTATTGATTGCAATATCATAGGCGGGCACCACGTGGATCTCCTTGGAAATGAGTAGTATGGTAAAAATTGATATATTTATTTTATTTTATTTATTAAATACTTACTAGCATATATATTATTTATCAATAATATATATAAAATATGCCGAGAGATATCCTTTTGATGCGTCTATTGTACTATTATAAAATAGGTGCCTTGACAAAGATATTTCTTGGCGTATTTTGTATATATTAATAAATAATATATATATGCTAGTAGCATTTGCAGCACAATATGAAATACAAGATTAGAATTACTTTTAGTTATAGAATTATAATCCTAACCCTTCTAATTTTTAAAATCCATAAAATATTTATTATCTATTTAGTTTTACTAATTATCTAATACAATTAAATTAAATTAAATTAAATATTCATTTTAAATTAATTTAGCAATTATTAATTAGAATTTTAGAATAAATTAACAAATAAGATCTATATAAAATCAAATTTTCTATTTTTTTCTTTATGTCCAAATCATTTCATTTTCTAAAATTATACTAAATTATAGATATCATAATTAAACAAAAAAATTTATTCTATTCTAATCCTAACCCTAGTTAAACCCTAGCCCTATTTTTTCTCTAACCCTTACCCTAATTGAACACTAAATCTAATTGTAATTGACCACTAAGCATAATTGAATTCTACCCCTAACCCTAACCCTAACTCTAACTAAACCCTAAACCTAACTCTAATCAAACCCTAACCCAAACCTACTTCATTCATAATCCCAACCCTAACCCAAACCCTAATTGAAATTTAAAACTAACCTTAATTAAGTATTAACCCTAATTGAACATTTATTGAACAATAGTCCTAATTGTACCATAACCCTAACTTTGAACTACAGTTGAACTCTAATCCTAACCCTAACATTGATTCTTATCCTAATTGAACCTTAACCCCAACCCTAACCTTAACCTTGACCCTATTTGAACTCTTATTGAATTCATAACCTTAATTAAACCCCAACCTCATCCTCAATCCTAACCCAAATTGAACATTAATTGAACCCTAAACCTAACCCTAAGTGAACACTAATCATAATTGAACTCTAACTTTTTAGTTGAAAATATTAAAGTGCCTTAGATTTTCCCATTCATCATCATTTATCATTCAATTCCTAATAGAACTCCAAAAATTTATACTTTTATAATGTTTTAATACACACATAATATTAAGGGTTTAGAGTTTAAGGGTTAATGGTTTAAGGGTTTAGAGTTTAAGGGTTAAGGGTTTAAGGTTTTAGGGTTAAGGGTAGAGGGGAGATAGATAGAGAGAGTGAGTTGAGAGTGAGAGGGTAGATGGTAGAGGTTTAATGGTTTAGGGTTTAAGGGTTAGGCCTTTGGGTTATGGGTAGAGGGGGGAAGAGAGAGGATTCAGGAGAGAGAGAGGAGAGAGTGGGAGAGAGATAGAGAGTAGAGGAAGGGTGGAGGGAGGAGATAAGAGTGAGTGAGAGAGAGAAGGGGTAGGAGGGTGAGACTTGAGAGAGAGGGAAAGAGGGAGGGAGTGGGAGAGAGATATGGGGTAGAGGGTTAAACATAGAGGGTAGAGGGTTTAAGGGTTAAGTTTTTAAGGTTTATGATTAAGGGTTTATGGTTTAGGGTTTAGGGTTTAAGGGTAGAGGGGAGACACATAGAGGGAGTGACTGAGATAGATAAAGACCTAAGAGAGGGAGAGGGGGTAGGAGGGAGAGAGATAAGAGTAGAGGATATAAGTTAGAGGGTTAAGGGTAGATGGGAGGGAGATAAGAGTGAGTGAGATAGAGAGAGAGACCTGGGAGAGGGAGATGGGGTAGGATGGTGAGACTTGAGAGAGAGAGGGAAAGAGGGAGGGAGTTGGAGAGAGATAAGGGGTAGAGGATTAAATGTAGAGGGCAGAGGGTTTAAGGGTTTATAGTTTAAGGGTTAAGGGTTTAGGGTTTAGGGTTTAAGGGTAGAGGGGAGACACATAGAGGGAGTGAGTGAGAGATAGAGAGAAACCTAAGAGAGGGAGATGGTGTAGGAAGGCCAAGAGTTGAGAGAGAGAGAGGGTAGAGGGTAGAGGGTTTAAGGGTTAAGGGTTTAGGGTTTAGGGTTATGGGTAGAGGGGAGAGAGATAGAGGTATTTAGTGAGAGAGAGAGGGAGGGAGTGGGAGAGAGATAGAGAGTATGTAGAGGGTTAAGGGTAGATGGTAGAAGGTAGAGGGTTAATGGTAGAGAGGAGGGGGATACTAGTGAGTGAGTGAGAGAGAGAGAGAGAGAGACCTGAGAGAGGGAGAGGGGGTAGGAGGGTGAGACTTGAGAGATAGAGAGGGTAGAGGGTTTAAGGGTTTGGGTTTTAAGGGTTAAGGGGTTAGGGTTATGGGTACATAGAAGGGAGAGAGATAGAGGGATTTAGTGAGAGATAGATAGGGAGGGAGTGGGAGAGAGATAGAGAGTACGTAGAGGGTTATGGGTAGAGGGTAGAGGATTTAAGGGTTAAGAGGGTTTAGGGTTTAGGGTTAAGGGGAGAGAGATAGAGGGAGTGAGTGAGTGAGTGAGAGAGAGAACTAAGAGAGGGAAAGGGGGTAGGATATTGAAGATACTTGAGAGAGAGAGGAGGGAGGGACTGGGAGAGATATAGATGGAGGGAGGGTTAAGGGTAGAGGGTAGATGGTTTAAGGGTTTAGGGTAGAGGGTGGAGGGGAGAGAGATAGAGAGAGTGAGTGAGAGAGAAAGACCTAAGAGAGGGAGAAGGGGTAGGAGGGAGAGACTTGAGATAGAGTGATTCAATGAGAGAGAGAGAGACCTAAGATACTTGAGATAGATTGAGTGAGAGAAAGACCTAAGAGAGGGGGAAGGGGTAGGAGGGAGAGACTTGAGAGAGAGAGAGAGAGGGTAGAGGGTAGAGGGTAGAGGGTAGAGGGTTTAAGGGTTTTGAGTTTAAGGGTTAAGGGTTTAGGGTTATGGGTAGAGGGGAGAGAGATAGAGGGATTTAGTCAAAGACAAAACCCCAACCTTAGGATTTTCCCAATACCATAAAAGAATAGTAACATAAGATAGGACAGGAAAGGACATATTCAAAAGATGAAACATACTGTGTTGATATATCCTTCAATCTTCTTAAGAAGATCCATGATCTATTTATAAAGGAAGTGACTTCATAGATGCATCAAGTTCAATTATGCATCTTTTAAAAAATGAGGAAGCATTTCAAGTTATTGTCGAGCCCTTCTCACCATAACACTATTGGACAGTCACACATCACATAGGAACGTGAGTTGTTAGGTCACCCACATATGTGATAGGTGGTTGTCCAATAAATATAAAATGAGGGGACTATGTGTATTTATTACACATAACAAAAGAAGAGCAATGGTTGAATCAAGGTCATGATACAAGTACTGGGAGAGAGATAGAGGGTGGAGGGTTTAGAGTTTAAGGCTTAAGGGCTTAAGGTTTATGGTTAAGGGTAGAGGGGAGAGAGATAGAGAGAGTGAGAGAGAGAGAGAGAGAGACTTGAGAGAGGGAGAGGGGGTAGGAGGGAGAGACTTGAGAGAGAGAGAGGGTAGAGGGTTTAAGGGTTAAGGGTTTAGGGTTATGGGTATAGGGGAGTGAGTGAGTGATAGAAAGACCTAAGAGAGGGAGAAGGGGTAGGAGGGAGAGACTTGAGATAGAGTGAGTGAGTGAGTGAGAGAGACCTCGGAGAGGGAGTGGTGCTAGGAGGGAGAGACTTGACAGAGAGAGAGAGATAAAGGAAGGGAGGGTTAAGGGTAGATGGTAGAGGGTTTAAGGGTTTAGTGTTTAGGATTTAGGGTTAAGGGGAGAGAGATAGAGGGAGTGAGTGAGTGACCCATTTACATATTATTCTTTTATTCTTTGTCAGTTAAATATTTAGTTACCCATTTATTGTTAGCAGAAATGACCCAAGAATTTAATAAAATGGACTGCTCATATAATACCTTGCATTATTGAGCTCAATTCTCTGATATATTACTACTTATCAAATCCTTTGTAAATAATTGTAAACTTATTACTCCATTTAAGAATTTAATTGATTTTCTTGAATCAAAGAAAAAACATAGACACACAATTAAACAAATTCTCAAAAGAAGAATGAGAACATCATTGAAAATTCACTCAAATTCACATAAGGAGAGAAAATATATTAGAATTATACGTTTATTCATGCTTATAAGTCATATTTGCATACAATTTAAGATAATTTTCATATATTCATTCAAAACTCAAAACAGGCTATCTATTTTATTCCTATCTTTCTACCCATATATTCAACTCAAAACCTAGCTAGAGCTTTCATCAGTTCTCTCCCAACAAATGAGCCTTGAATTCCCTTTTATATGAAAAGGGAGCAACAAGCTTCAGGCTCAAATGTAATTTCACCACAAATTTTCATTTGAGAAAAATCTCAATTGCATTTGACTTTCATTTCAAAACTTCCCACACGTTGAATCTACAAAACATAGTGCAACTGGGGAACGCTAAAGTTGTAACTACCATCAGAAAAGGGAACACAAATTGTCATCAAAATCCCCTTTGTCGCTATCCATGCAAAAAAACTAGGCAACCAAATTGCCATGAAGGCACACAACCAACATCAAAATGTGCCACACACATAGAACCAACACCACCAACAACAACAACATCATCGACATAAAATTTTACATTCCACATAGCAATTTCTTATTTACCCGCCACCCTACCCTTACCAACTCTCAGACCCCAGTATACATGCCTGCTTCTAGTTGTTGCTAGAGGAGGAGAGGAAACCTCAGCCTCCTCTTCTTTCTTGTCCTTGCCCAATATGGTTCTAGTCCGTCTGCTTGGGGTTTTAACTGCCAATGGCACCACATATATCACTTCCTCATCAGAGGGCAGACCATGATTGAAGCGAGGTAAATACCGATAGTAGTTAGAGTCGGTCTTGGTTACATCATCAGAAGTGTTGCTCGTAAGGTCAATGGGCGAGTGTTGGCATCCAAATGGGCCATTCCCATACCATATTTTCCTACCGACACTAGTAATAGAGCACACTGACTGCTTGCCTTTGTCATCTACCAGTTGAGCAACAACGTCCTAGAATTGCAACCTTCTATTGCATCTAGTGGGAACAAGCCTCGGCTTGTCAACCAAAGAACCTTCCTGAATAGCAAGACCAAGATTTTGTGAGCTCAAACGAACATACCTCCTTACTTACTCATTTTCTCTTGTCAGAAAAGCACTCAAACTTGATTAGACTCAGCCTAGAAAGTGCTCTAACTGCTACAAGAAAGACACAATTAGCAATTCATTCCTCTTTTATTTATTGTGTGAGGTAATGGCAACCTTCATCAATGCTTAGTAAAAATGCATGTGCAAACATGGAAATTTGGTGGCGTATGTACTGTCACCATTTAACTTGAGAATCTGCAGATCACCCTTCATGATTTCCAACAACATCTCCACATAGATTGAGATCAACATGAATACACAAGCAAGGAATAATTCATTAATGCTTCATGCTTTATACGATAAAATGACCACCATGTGCCATTTTCCAACTTTGAATATTGCCCGCTAATCTCCTAAAGAGTTGGCAGATCAAACGGTTTATCTCGGGCTAACTTGGTTTGACATCCAACGAAGCATTGTTGACCTTCCTTATGACCAACAACATTAATCCATCTCAGAAACCAACTACCATGTCGACAGGTCCTATGCACTTTGCAAACTGAACGGCTGGAGCTACGCATCGCAATCTCGTTGACCTCGTGGCTTTTAACCAACCTTCATCTTCCTCCTGCAAGCTAGCAGGGAACAATAGAGATTTACATTAGCTTTTGATCTTGGTTGTCGATCTAAAATCACGGGTTATGAGCTTAATAACAGGGCGACACCTTAGTTCTGCGAGTTGGCGAGGTACGATTGAGATCTTCTCCCATATCTTCAAATCTGAAAAACCTACACATTACACAATTAGTATTTAATGAAAGGCTTTGGCTAAGCCGTCAGTGACATGACCACTGGGGTTAATGGATTAGGCTTATGTCACCGGATTAAAATTAAAACCCAACTTTGATTTTAATACTTTATTTCCTCCATAGGGTTTTATTTCCTAAGTCTCGGTTGGCCCTGTGTTTCATCTTTTAAAAAACAACTTATGTCATTTTTACCATTGGCCTAGTGATGTCCCCTCATCCTTTTTAATGAATGATTTATTTTGCAGAAGGGATCGAATTCACGCTATCGTTGATCAAATTGCCTTCGGATATCAATAGTTTCATGCCATCACGTGATCAGAAGCTACAGCATTTTTACCGATTGAGATATCACGGGCGGGCACCACGTGTCCTTCTGGAGGATGAAATTGCATGACCACTGATCAACTACCATCTGATCTCAGCCATTCCTTTCCATCTCGCAATGGCCCCATCATCAATCGTGATATCACGGGCGGTCGCCACATGTCTCATCTGATGAAGCCGAAAAAATAAAGGAAATATCGTGGAACATTAATCCGGCCTTAAATACATTAAAAGGTGGGTTACTAAAGTGCTCTTAAGATGCACATGATTCAAATCAACGGATTTGTTATAATCTTGATGGAAAATCTTCTTGAGGGTTAATGATAGGGCCGATGACTATGTTGAAGGAACGAGATCATTGATGCTTAAGATCTACGGTTTCCCGCCATCGCGTGATCCGAAGTTGCAGGATTTTTACCGATTGCGATGTCACGGACAACTGCCACGTGGACTTCCTTCGCAATGTATGGTATGGTGAGCTCCTTATGGCCATGTTGGTGATTGTGTCAGCCTGTTTTGAAGGTAGTCATCGATGATTTGATCAAAATGAAGGATTGACGGCTCGAATTTAAATCTGCATCAAATATGGTTGGAGTCGTTCATGCAGCGTGCGAGTGAGCTTTAATGGTGGATGAGACATTTACTGGCACAATTTGATTGAAATAAAATCAATTCTCCCAATTTATGTGTGTCACAAAGCATTCAGGTATTTTGCGAAGCAGTTTCAGAGCCGAGAGCAAGGTTGTGAACCCTGACAGCCAGAATTTTGGAATTCTACGAAAAGAGCCGTGAGTTAATTTTTGTGTTTCCCGGTCACTTTGTGCTTGAATTAAGGAAAATATTTGTTGTACTTATCATAGGGATTGTTGATAAAAAATTTACGGCTATAGTTTATTTAAATTGTGAGAAATTGTAATATTTTGTTTTGTAATTTCATATCTCTGGTTAGTCCAAGCTATTTGAAGTGTGAAGTTATAAGATGCCCTAGTTTTTCTGAGATGGCACCACCCAAAAAAAATTTTGGCCAGATTGACAATTTAAAAAGAAACCTATATGATGATTTCCTGGATCAATTTCCCTTGTCAACGAATGATAGAAAGAAGGGATTGGTTTTGATGCGAGGGAAAATCTTGGGGGAGGGGTTAGTATACAATTGTTCCAACATAGCCGATGCTAGGGTTCCTCTCAAGGGTTTGGAAATTTTTAGATTGTGGTATGGACAGAGGAATTTGCCTCACCCTTTTTCAAATGGATGGATGTATGATATGGGGAAGCTAGTGGTACTGAATGTTTTCCCTGATGTAGACCTACTTATGGAAGTAGTTGCAAGATATGACCCTTTCACATGGGTAATTAGGGATAATGATGGAAAGGTTTTGTTAAGCATTAACAAAGATGATATTCAACAGATTTTTGACTTGAGTGAACTAAGTGAGGACTTGGTTCCTATCAACCTTGAGGAAATGAAGCAGGAATATGCAAAGTTGAAGTCTCTTTTTAGAGCTAAATTGCTTCCACCTCATCTAGCTAGGGCAGGAGGTTCAAGATTTCATATCAGCCCTAGTGACCAGGAACCTTTCAGATTAAATTATTTTGCAAATAATTTCCTGGCCACTTTTTATTCATTATGTCAGATTTTGGGTTTCAGTCCTGGTGCGGTGATGTCCATTGCATACATGTTCATGGGGGTGCAAATACAACACCCTAACTTCTCTATCACATATGACTTTGCTTCTTTCTTAGATGAGAGGATACATGAGAGGCTATCAAAGCTGCAGAAAAATGATACCGACACTCAATTATTTTGGTATTCTATGTTGATGCATATGTTTTTATTCAAGAATGTTGACTTCTTCTCTGAGAAGATGAAATTAAGGCAATCGGTTGATGGAGAAAGATTGCCAATACATATATGGGCTGCAGATTTATCTTGTAATAAGGAAAGCACTAGTTATGTGCAATTTGATAATTTTGCTTCCAGATTGAGGGTTAGATTGATGGTGAATGTACCTAGGATTCATGAGGAATTACATGATTTCCTCGGGCCAAAGGGGAGGGAGCCAGAATTAAAAGTCAGCCATAACTAGGGTGACATTATCCCATACCCAATCAACACTATTTTCAGGGTATATGGTTTTCAAGGAGCCCGTCATATATTGCCATGCAATGAGCCACCAAGAGTGGGGTTTGCAGAAGTTATGTGGCAGATAGGTTGCATCCATGAGGAAAACCTCATAGGGAGGGGTAAGGGAACATTTTTCCCTGATTATACAATGGTATTTGATTTTTCCTTTTCAAAAGGAGGTTGGGTGCACTTTGAGAAATTCTTTGAGAATTATCATTTGAGATGTGGTCCAAAGTGGCAACATGATCCTGAGGGTTTCTTTACCCTTTTTAGACAAAGAATAAAGGCTGGAAAGTTTGTGCATGAGTTCAACTTTCCTGAGGACCTAATAAAAAAAGAGTTCGACTTAAATAAGCAGGAGTTGAACAAGGAGAAATGGATAGCTTATGATAAGTTATTAGATATTGTGCACAACATGGATCTGAAATATGATCCACTATTGGAGTTCAGTCCCCACCATAAGAAAATTGATTTTCTGATGGAGAACTTCAAAGAGATTATAGGCACTTTGAGAACCAATAAAGTAAACTTAGAGCTGATTTTGGGTGTACAAGAACAAGGTTCCAGACCATTTGAAACAAGGCCAGCATACCAGCCTACAAAAAAGTGTCTCATTTATAAGAGAAAAAAGGATAGCAGCAGTGATGAGGAAGAAGTGGACAGAAAAGGGAAGCAAATTATGAAGTTTCCTTCACAACCAAGTCCAAAATTGAAAGTGCCTGGGGAAATTAAGATCATTGATTTAGAGTCATCACCAGAAGATAGTCCCCCATCACCACCATCTGAGCCAAGCCCTAAAAGGAAAAGAACTGATCAACCACAAGATATTTTAATGGATGAAATTATTGTTACTGATCAGGACATGCAGGTTGGTATGCCTTCCCCTCCTAGGCCAGTTGAATTGGTTTTATCCAATTTAGATATGAAAGGAAAAAGTGTACAAGATGCAAGAATAGAAGCATGCAAGGAGTTTCTAGAAGATAATGCATTTGTAAAGACTCATGTATTCTTCCAATTGGTATGGAGGATGAAGTTTGAAGAATATAAAAATAAATGTAAGGAGAGAAGAGAACTAAGACCTGACAGGTTAGACCAGGAGAATGATGAGGAAGTAAAAGCTGAATTAATGGAAGAATTTAAGAACATCACTCCTGAGGAAGCCAGAAAATTGGTGAGTCAAGTTGGTGTATTGATTATGCCTGAATGTGATATTGTAGATGTAATGGCCTTTAATTCTATTATGAATTTCAAGCATCCCTTGCAAGAATATGAAGAAGAATTCAAGGTAGCACTTCAAGATTCTACTTTTAGTGAAGAGTATGAAACCTTGGCAATTTAGGCATTCTCCTCACAAGGGAGAAATCCAAATATTACAGACATTAATCCAAATTTCAGAGGGGGATTAATAATAAAGAGAGCTTCAGAAACCTCAACCACCGAGACCACTAGTTTAACTGTGAATGTGGCCAAATTGACCCAAAAGACTGTTGAAAGGGAGGAGGCTGAAAAGAAAAGCCTAATGGAGAAGTATAAACTTTTGATTAAAGAATACAACAAGATGAAATAGAGGAATGTCGAGTTGCAAACTGAGGTGGAAAGATTCAGGTATAGACATATTGGGGAGACATCAAGTGCTCCAGGGACTAGTACATTACCTTCCATAGCAGGGTTAGTGCCTCTTGCTTCTCCAATTGTTTCCACACCAGGGTATCCTAGTCAAAATCTTGCCTTCATCCCTTCTTTAGAGAAAATTGATGAAGAAACAGAGTGCTCTATTGATCCTACAAAGAAGCATCTCTTGCAAAAAATTTATGAGTTACAGGCATCTTTGAGGGTAAGTGAGGACGGATCTCTTTCAAAGCAAAAAAAGATTGTTTCTACTATTTTAAGGCATTTGAATGGAAAGGTTGATAATAAATTGCTATCTATACATTCTTTATATTCTTTGCTATTAGATGCAATAAATAATATTGATATGGATCAGGAGGTAGTGATACCATTGATTGAAAATTCGATCCCTAGGGCTAGTGATTTGGATGTCATGTATAAGGCCTCAAGGTTTGATACAAACAATAGGCCCCAATCATTAAATCCTACTCATGTGTTAGTAAATTCATTGCAAGGTTTTTAGACCTTACCAGATGACTTGAGTAGGAAGATTAGGGAGTTGGTGAAGAATTTCAATTATTGGGGTAACACATTGTTATCTGATATAATTGATGAGTAGGGGAAAATTAGGTCATTCTAGCAGTGGCGAGGTCAGGAATGTGAGGTTATCAATGATCAAATTAAATTAATTTGTGATGACTTAGATTATGACTTGTTGGTGAGTTGTATGGATAAAATCATTAGTACCAGCTCATTTTTAGAATCTTTTGAAAGAGATGCAAATCAGGTAGTAGTAAAATACACACCTTATAATACCAAGGTGAATGAGGTAATTAATTTTGACTAGCTGATTGATGAAGAATATAAGAGGTGGGTAGATAAATATTTGACTAAGGAGGAATAAAAGAATTAATTACTAATGGGTGGTAAATCAGATGTTGTGGTTACAACAGCCTCCAGTTTTTCTTTGATGGTGGTCTCAGCGTGGGTTTCTTGAGGTTTTTTGTTGTTGCCTCAATTTTCCTCAACTGACATGATGAACGATAATATTCTCCAGGGTGATGGTTGTTGTAACGATTTTTGGAATATCACCAGATGCTTCATTTGGCTGGTGGCATGTGTACTTTCTGCCCCAGTGCTTGTTTGCTCCTTCATTTTCTATAAGAAGGATTTCAAGACCAGAAGTACGGGTTAGCAAGTTAGATAATTTTTGGTCGATTCTAGGTGAAGCTGCAGAGCAAATTGTAAAGTCCGATGGTTTTAGAGAGAAATACAATTTAGGTTATGAGTTATTCTATAATCGGTTTTGAATTCATGGGGATTTAATGTTGTATAACAGTACTAGCATTTGAGTTGAAATGATAAATTCAAACTCATGTCTCTCCACTGTACATGCATATCCAAATTTTGAATAAGATGACTAAGGATTGTTTCATTCATCTCACTGTTGTGGTGTGTATAATCCTTACTTTAGCTTTAATTCAGGGAATTAATTAAAATGCTTGAATGGGATTATAGGTGGATATGTTATGTATAAGGATTTGATAAGTAGTATTGGGTGAGAATGCATACTGATGAAATTGTAATGCAATATTGTCAGGGATCTTATAAGTTATATGTTATGTATTAAATCTATCATAAACCTTTGGATGCTTATGAATTTGACTCCTACATGCAATGGATATATGGCACTGATCTAAGTTGTACTTATTTGTGTAATTCAATAATTGTTTGTCTTTGCCTAGAGCTTGCTACAAATTGCAAATTAATGACTATATTTTACTATGGATTGTGTGTAGTTATCTCATGCTCCACATAGTTGATATTATCGGTGAACAACCAATTTTATTTGATATTATCCTATTGTGTTGAGTTATTCAATGGGATTATCTGTTATGTGTTAATGTTGTTTATGATATTGGTGTAGAGGTTGTAAACACATTAAGAGATCACCCTCCCGGCTCTTACAGAGCCCAAAGTGTATGAGGATTTTTAAAGTCCTCGTCAGTTGGTCCAGGTCCTTCGAGCTACCCTTGATTGGAATTTGCAATCCCATAGGTAGATTAGAAGACCAACTTGGTAACAGTGTAAAAAAAAACCAACACCATCTACCTTTAAACCTAAACCCTCTACCCTCTATCTCTCTCCCACTCTAAACTCTAAACCTTTCCTTGTATTCTTTTATAATTTTCATTATTTTTATTTATTTTACACTTACATTTACAAATACACATACATATGCATTTACTGTTTTCATTTATTTCTCATGTAGTTTAATAGTTTGATCAATTTCATATTATATGTGTTGAAGACTTTAGAATTTCAATTACATTAATTTATGGATATGTTGTATCTATAACACTACAAAACCATATGCTCTTTGCATTTACACTTGCATTTAGAAATACACATTTATATACATAGATATAGATTTCTTTAATGATATGTTGCATTTATTGTTCTAGGAGAGCATCCAATAATTGCATTTACATTTACATTTAAAAATACACATACATACATACATACATACATACATATATATATATATATATATATGTTTTTATTGTTGAAACCTAGGCTTGAACCTCTCATTTCACATGCTTTTCTTCACAAAACTATTGAGGACAACAACTATACCTTCTTTATTTCTCATCCTACTCCCTATTCATGCATCCTACAATTACAACAGTATCCATGGGGCCTCTTACACAAGCTACAGTAATCACAAAAAGTGTAAGAGCCCTTTTATATCATGTTTCGACTACAAAACCCTTAAAAATAGGGTAATCAGTCTGTATGCAAAGAAATGAAGCTTTCTAACTCAAATCAATGTCGTAAGCCCTCAAATCAGATTCAAATCAAAGCTAACACATATATTCATTACCTGGAATTGATTTCACATCAAAATATGGCTGCATGTGACCGTATAGTACTGCATAACAGGAAAAATATAGAAATTATGAAGAAAAACACAGATTTTCGAATGTCAAGAGCTTGTATTTTAAATCCGCAACCATCAACAACCATTACAATTATCACTTTATGCCTTTTAAAGGCCTTTACATTTCAACCACTGAACAACCACCTCTACAACTTACTTTTTAATCTTTTATGATCACATGAAACATAAAACACACTAATTTCAAGGTTGTTAACATCACTATTGAAATGTTTTAATTTTTTTGACCTTTAAAACATTAAAAAGTACATCATTAAATTAATTATGTAATGGCATAAAATTAAAAACATCATGAATTAATTATGTAACCACATAAGTCAAATATAATTCTATCAAGAAATTAATATCAAATAGATAATATAATTGCATAACTTATACATTTCAATGACATTGATCTTCTTCTTCATCCAACTCTTTGTTTTTGTATCATGTGATCTAGATGCGACATTGTAAGGATTGGTCATATCATCATAATCATCATTGATATCAGTTTCAATAATCTCATCATCAACATGGATATCATCTTCATGGACATTAACTCCTACATCATCATGATCTAGTTCCTCCTCTTCGACATCTTTGTTAGGGACATCATCAACTAACTGTTGATCATGATCATCATCTACATCATCTTCTAGTTCTTTGGCATCTTCTTCTTCCACCACATTATACTTTACCGGCCTTCCTCTTGGATCATGTCTAACAACAAATGACCAACCCGGTTTACCTGGAACCTCTGAGTAAAATATCTGCTCACATTGGCTTGGAAGAACATAGGGCTCATTTTCAACTTGTTCGATCAACCTTGTATTAACCTTAGTAAATCCATTATCACATTCAATAACAGTTCTCTCAGGATCATTTTCATTCAATCGTAGCCTGTACCATAGGATGACGAAAAAAAATATCTGAAGGATTTAAAGTCACACTCAAGTATATCATCCAAAATCTCATAGTATCAATTTTTTGAGACTTACGGATGTATGTCTTCTGGGCAAAACATTAGTCACCTGAAAGAATATAGTTATACCAGAATCATAAATTTTCTTCATGTCATCCAAAATTTTGATTCAAAATTTATGACCATTGCACCACATAGCCTTGTGGTGTTTCACCTGCAATATGTCAAACATGTAAAAATTATTGCAATATCGTCAGTTGATAAGCATATTTATTCTTGGCCGAATGTATGAAAAGAAAAAAATCTCAACATATGTATACATCAATATACTTGAAAATAATTAAATATATGGGTGATTAATATATTTATAAATGCGGTTTTATCTAAACCATATGCTAAATCAATTTCCTTTGTTAGCTAACATTGGAATCTCCATTACGATGAGCTTCTTTAACCAATGAGCCACCTTCGCGTGTTAATCTTGTGACCAGATTGTTGACATCGTTCAATCCATACCATCATCCAATCAATATTGTTGGTGATGTACAAATGTAGTGTGTCCCACTCTCGACCAACTGTATCAAAAAAAATTGAAATTCACAAACAACGTATAATTAGTTAAATACCACAGTATACGACCTAATTTATAATTGATGTATATTGAAGATTAAAAATTAAATAAGTACAATATACATAAAAACCATATGTAAGATTTATTCCAATTAATCTCCATGACCATCTTATAATTACCTCTCACTTTCCTCAATCTACCTTTCCCCATCAGGTACTCCCCTTCGAATTTTTTAATGGAGTTGGGATCCCAAATGTGATCTACATGGATCTTTGCTGCAAACTTAGGAAGATATTCACTAATTTACACCATGGTCTGGTATACCATATATTCCTCCACCATAGAACCCTCAAGATGTGCTCTTTTTCTAACCAAAGGCTTCAAAAATTTCAAGTGCCTCTCAACATTCCACATTGACCTTGTGTGTACAAGTCCACACAATTCAATCTCCTCAACCTAGTGTATGAGGTAGTGTCCTTGTGCATTGAAAAATGTTGAAGGTAGACACTTTTGCATTTCAAACATTAGACGAGGAATTTTTCTCTTCAAATAATTTATATCTTCTTTATGGATTTCTTTAGATGACAGCTATTTACAAGTGATTCAAGGCGCAAATATATTAACGAGATTTAACAAAAATATACAGTATATTACATAACAAGTAAAACAAATAGAAATTATAAGATGTATACAACAAATTGAACAAATCTCGCTACTTACCTCATGTATTTTCCAAGATCATATATAACTTGCTTGACATTGTTGTCAAAGTTGTCTAGGATAGATAGAGGTAGAACGTACTACAACAATATAAAATGATCTTTTCATTATTTTTCCAAAAGTAGTAAGCACAATACACTAAAAAGTACATGCATTATACAAGTGTATATAATATTCCAGAATAATTACCTCAATGAAGGTATGCCAATCATGCGTTTTCATCCCTAACCCAAATTCACCTTTCTTTGTTATTATATTGTTTATGTTCGCAACAAATCCTGTGGGAAATCAAATTTTTCGTATGACTTTTTTTATAGCATTGCTTTGTTGCTCTGTTAATAACCAAGGAAGGGCACTTATATTAATTTGGTCTCCATCTCTATTTAATTGAATGACATTTTTCATTGCATGATTGGCTTCCTGAATGTCACTACAAATTTTGACAATTTTTTCTTTATCATGCTTTCCATCCAATATTTTCCATAGCATTTTTGTTATATTCTTTCTGATATGCATTGTATCAAAAAAATGCACAATTTGTAGCTGCTCATAGTAGGGCAACCTACTAAATTTTTTGGGATAACTTTTCAGTCCCTGTGGAAGCCGACCATTAATGCCTTGACGACCTTCATGAGCGCCGCAGTTAAAAATTAACAATGACAATCATTGTCCAATTTACAGCATGGAGTAAACACAACTTACAATATAAAAAATATAAATTCAAAACATATCATATATGATAGATAAACAATTTGATCCGATGTATAACCTTGACGATTAATTCTATTATATTCCAACTTCCATATGTGAGGTGTCATTCTTCGTGGTTTTGATGTAGTCTCCACTTTCCCATTGAAAATATATTTTTCAGTAGTTCGATACTTATGATTTCAATGGAGGAAGTGCCTATACTAATCAAACACTTGCTTTCCTAAACTTGTTGAACAATAAGATTTCATCTTGGGACCACAAATTGGACATGCAAATTTTCCCTTTGTTTTAAGACTTGCAAGATCATATATAATTGAATTAAATATGTCAATTTTTATAATTATATATAATGAATAGATTATTTTAAAAACATGCATGATATCTACTTCATCAAATTAAATATTGTTAAAGTGCAGTCAAATGTTATAACATACCACAAAAATATGTTAGCCCTAGGGCATCATGAATTGTCCATACAAGCATTGCATGGAATTGAAATTGTCTTTGTCCTATTGGTCTAGAGACATCATACATAGTGACACCTTTCCATAATTTTAGTAACTTCGTCAATACAGAATTTCGATATATACATTCCTTATCTTTAACTTGGTACTTACCTAGTTGAATGAACATAAACATTACATAATTATTATAACCATTTTACTGCAATATATATAAATTAATCTACATGACTATTGAATGAAAAAAATATGTCATTATGGAACAAATAAGACAAATGAGATGCTACTACGTTAAAGAAAATTGATGTAAACAAATACCTGGAACAATCATTGACAACATTATGTGCTCCCTCTTTATTGACATCCATGGAGGAATGTTATTGTTGATAACAAAAACAAGCCACATCGAGTAAATAGATCTCAGCTTTCCAAATGGATTGACACCATTCGCTCCCAATGAAAGCCTGAGATTATGAGGTTCTTCTTTAAAGTGTAGCCATTTTTCCTCCATGTCCCTAAATGCAGAACCATCCGCAGGCATTCGAAGAATGTCATCTCCACTTCTATTCCGTGCATGGTAAATAAATTGTGCTAAGCTTTCACACCTAAATAATCATTGTATATGTGGAATAATGGGAATATAACGAAGAACCTTGCGAGGCACCTTTTTTGTTAGTTGATCTATTTGATATCTACTGATATGACATTTTGGGCATTCATTTGCAAGTTCACGTTGTTTATGATATATAATATGATCATTGGGACATGCATCTATTGCTTGATACTCCATTCTAATATCTTTCGTAATGGTAGATAAATCTTGGAATGAGCGAGGTAAAATATTTGATGGTGGTAACAAAAATTCACCAATCAATCTACAACAAAAAATAATTTGTTAATATAACGAATATTAACGATACATATTTCATCCTTTATTTACTAATGATGAACTAACAACAATTAAAATAGATGAAAAAAGATGACATATATGATATAACTTAACATCCGTGAGATTGCTATGTTTGATAAACCAATCATAACCCTCAAGTTCAACAACAACAATACAACAGAGAGAAGAGTTGTTTGGGAGCCTTCATAAAGGGGCTCGTATGCCTTCTCAAGTACAGGTAAATCATGAACATCATGAAAGTCATCTTGATCATCATGATCAGCTCTGCCACTAAATGTGTCATGGATCAATGTATCTGTACCATCATCTTCAACTAAGTTTTCTGGCGCATGATCATTTTCCATAGGATCATTAACTTCATCTTCAATATTCACAGCTCCATGTTCGTCTTTTTGCAAAACCACATTCTCTGGGCCATGATAATCCATATCATCTTCCCTAGGGCACCCCATCTTTATAATAATGATAGACACAAATAAACCATGATCATGATCAAGTGATTATATATATATATATATATATATATATATATATATAATTTTAAAACGATATAAACATTTACAAATTCAATCAATATAAACACATATAATGAACAACTTACCAATGGACGATAATCATGTCCCCCTTCAACATGACCATGTTGCCTACAATATTTCTCAGCTGTTGTGATTAAAATTCATCTTGTCTTTAAGCCCTTGCAATTATTGCAAGGAAAATAACATTTCCCATCACCCTTTTCTTTTGAATCTAGCCCACAATCTATCAATTGTCTCTTCATTTTGTTCTGGACTAATATTATCTGACATATTTTTTCTTTACCAAGCTTGACTATTTAGATCTTCAAAAAATATCAAACTCACACTCCAATAATTTTTATTCATAGACAGGTAACATAATCTAATAATTTTGATATTTTACACCAAAAAAATTTGGCATGCAACCACCCCTGCAAAAGAGAAGATAGTCTGAAGTTAATGACCCCAAAAAACACTTTAAAATGCTAATTCCAAAACTTATTAAATTCTGATTTTACTTTGATTTCCAAGCGTTAAGACTCCTAAAATCAGAATATTGAACTTGATCGCAAACTTCCTACAATGGTGGAGGTAGCAAGCTAGTAAGAGCAAGTGACCCATTCCTAACGAGCAACAAGTCATAATCATCATTGCTAATGTCAATACGGATTTATCATTTTAGTTAAAGATGCCATTTGTCACTTCTTATGACGAGCTTATCCCTAGGGCCCTAAACATTGAGAGAGCCCTAAGAAAAAACATCAGAAGCATTGGTAAGAGCATGATTAGGGTACAAACTCTAGACATCCGTAGAAACATAAACAATAACTATAGCAGATTAGTGAGGTTGCAATACCAAAAAGATTGAGACATTGTAGGTAATAACAAAATCTTGCAATCTAAAGATTGTATCCAATAACAAGCACACTATGTAGTTTAGTGACATTTGTAAATGCAATCTACGGTAAGAAGAATGATAGTCACTTGAGATGTGACAGTCAAAAAGAGGCTGAGCAGTGACAAGATAATAAAGCTCAAACCTTGCATAGTAAAGTGGAGATTTTAACAGTGAGTTTCCTTACCCCCTTGCTAACCTTAAGGGTTTTTCAAATGCTTTCGGTAGTGTTAGACAAGGAAAATGCAATCAAGGAATGAATGTCCAAATGAAGTAATAGTGGTAATCATAGGTTCAATGTTTCTTCTTAGCCATTAATGTATAATGGAGGTAGTGGATTGCATGTTTCAGCAGTGTTTTGAGACTCATCAAAGATGGGAGAATAGTGAATAATACCTAGTGGACTATGAAGTAGTGTCAATAAGGTTGAAGGATCTTAATAACTACAATACCATGAAACAATGAGTCCCCTATAGTAAGTAGGTAGTCTATAGGGCATAGTTTGATTTTATAGAAGGATGCTCATGAAAGGAATCTTCAAGTGACAGTGAGTGAGCTATTTGAGATTGCAACTAAAGGTGTAATACCCAATCTTAAAGGAAGTTAGCAAAGTAGTAAATGTGCAAGAAAATCAAATTGTACACAATAAAAAATTCACAATGTTATCTTGCATAATGCCTTGAGTTTGAAGACAAAAATCTCATTGTATCTTCATGATGAAAATGGTGACCTTAATGTTCAATCACTGACAACCATGATTTTAAAACATGTTATTATTCTTATGGAGGAAACATTTTAAGCAAGGCAGTGAGTGGTGGTTTGGAATAATGGTAGTTATGAAGGACTTGCTTTATATGCATACTATGCAGTCTAGCTTAAGAAACTGTTCTTAGAAGAGATTGAAGGTGGATTATGGAACTCAAGGCTTACCATGAAAAGGATTAAAGCAAAGACTAAGATCTATTTAAAAGCCACGGTCATGAAGATATTAAAGATGTCACATACAAAACCCTAGTAGCTGGAGTAATGAATACAGTGCCAAAGAGGATAGTGTGTTGGGACAGATTTAGGAGATCTCCACATTAACTAATTATAGGGAAATACATCATTTATTTATTTTTTAATTAAAATAAATCATTCTAAACCCTATATAGGATAAATTGATACATCAAAAGCCTCTGAAGGAATTTGAGATTATGCAAATATATGTCAAGTAACATTCATAAGGTTTAGAAAATCTTGATCACTCTCTAGAATAGCCCATTAAACATGGGTTGTGCTTGAATGCACTACATAATTGATATAACACAACCACTCTGCATATCAACCAGAGTTATAGGCTCTTTATTGTAGCAAGAGGTAATCACTCTTTGATCATGCTATAATTAGATCCTAACTTGTTAAACTTGAGACAACCTGAATGCACCCAATGATGATTGACACCTACATTATACAACCTGAATTAACTACAATATATGAGTGCCTCCATTTCTATCACAACATAGCCACATTAAATTTGGGTCACACATGAATGCATCATGTATTTGTTATAGCACAACTATGCCACATGACCAATAGAGTTATGGATCACATAATTACAATCACAAGAATATGTTCCTTGGTTGTGATCTTATGGTGATTCCACACAACAAAATTTGGACATGAAATTCTCAAAAGCCTAAACCTCTAAAAATGAAATCTGATGAGATGTTGCTTTAAAATATGATTTTCAAACCTGGAACTACAAATCTGACTTCACAACTGAATTCTACAAAAAGATAATGACTACCCTTAATCTAGCGATATCTTCTTGAATTTTTTCTGATTTTTCCCTAGAAAATTGTCCTTAGTTCTCCACAAACTGTCTCAAGTAGAGCAAAACACTGTTGCAATAAATTAGGCGCGAACCCACTTTTCTTTATGTTGGCCACAATTTTATTTTTTTCTATTTTTCATGTTTGTCAAAAATTTGACAAAAATGGTAGCCAACATTTCGATGAACCCTAGGTTCATCAAAATTTTGATGAACACCAGGGATAAACTTTCAAAAAATTGAAAATTACACATCAAATTTTACAAGCACCTAATGATACATCAAATTATACATATTTCATCGGACAGTTTCGTCGGATTTTGCAATCAAATGAGTTAGTGATTCCCTCTCATCTTCCATCCTATCACTCATTATCTATCCACTTTCCCTGTTCCTAATCACTGAATTTTGGTTGTGCAAATGATATCCCCACCATCCACTCTTCTTATCAAGTTGATTTGGTTTTGACAGGTTCACTATGTGCATACCTACCATCCCTCAACCATTCATGTTTCATTACCATTGCATTTTCCATTTCATTATCATTTTGCATTTTCAATTCATTATCATTTAAGTTGTTTCGGATAATATAGAGTTGTTATTCTAATAATCTTATCCATTTTGCATAATTATTTCATTATCATTTAATCTGTTTAGGATAACATAGATTTGTTATTCTAAGAATCTTACGCATTTTATATTATCATTCCATTACCATTTAAGTTGTTTAGAATAATATATATTTGTTATTCTAAGAATCTTATCAATTTTGTATCTTCATTGCATTATCATTTAAGTTGTTTAGAATAATATAGACTTGTTATTCTAAGCATCTTTTATTTATTTCATTTAGTTGTTTATCATCATCCATTGAATTAGTTTGCATTTAGTTTATCATCACTCATTGCATTAGTTTGCATTTATTTTATCATCATCCATTGTATTAATTTGATGTTGAATGCCTAGAATACTGAGAGGGGGGGTGAATCAGTATTCTACTAAACCATTTAACTGCTAACCATTCAATAATTAAAAAATATCTAGTTGCAACTGTAAATAAAAACATTGAAAGAATCGTAACACCATATGACATATGAACACCAAGGTTTTTACGTGGAAAACCTAGAATGGAAAAAACCACGGTGAGGATTATCTCACAATATGTTATAACTGGTCATAAAATATTGCAGGGGCACATTGCCAGGACACACTGTCCTTGAAAAAGCTCACAACCTAGAATGATTACAAAAGTAGTGTGGCTCACTTCCAAAAGGATGAACTGATAAAATAAACCTTTTATGTGTTTGGTTTGGTTCCAATTAAGCTCTGGAATACAAAATATTGCACCGGTTTGTAGGTTCACAACAACTATCTACAACTTTGCACAATATCACACTGGCGTGCATCACTACTTATTACTTTTTGCATGTCACATGTAACTCTTGCATCCTTCAGTACAAAAATGTCTCATATATATATCAACATACATCAATTAGGCCGGCTTAATTAGATGTAAACATACTTGATTCAAAATAGCTTCTCAGCTTAGACCAAAAAGTTTTTGCGCTCAAAACAAAACATGTAAGACATAAATTAGGTCAGCCCAGACCTAAGAAAAATATCTTTCTTCATTCATGAAGCATACACCACTTATTCATGTCAGCCAGAATAATATACAAAACCTATATGTTGAAGTTTTGTCATTTATATATTTTATCCCATTCAACCAAGATTTTTGAAAGTTGGTATATAGATGCATTTGAAAGTCCTTAAAAACATATTAAAGCCACATAGGTTGATCTTTTGATATGAACAATTCCGGACCAGATTAGTGGATTAGAGTAATTGAAGCACAGTTTACCGGATGGAAAAAAACTATCACCAAACAATATTGACATCAATAACACACCAAAGGGATTCTTCTTCATTCTTCCAACAATCTCCCTCTTTGTCATTGATGGCAACATGTATCTTTAGAAAAAGAAATTGTCTTTACACTCTAGAACCAAAATTGTGTGAACTACCCCTTTCAAATATACACAAAACACATAACTTCTCCAAAACCAAAATTTCTTCACAAAATTATCTTCCTCCTACAGAACCTTTCACTACACAGAACCTTCTCCCCTTTGATATCAAGGACAAAGGGTGTTCCAATGATGAAATAAAACAAAAAAAATGTAAGAAACATTTAACTGAAACTGAAGGTGTATATGCATAAAATTGGTCATGTCTGATTAATCCTGGCATTTAATTAAATATTTATTATTTAATTAATTTCTCTAAAGTCTTCTACATATAATTAAATTTAATCAATTTAATTATATTTTTCATTCAATTTATTCTCCTGTCATAATTAAATAAATGAATTTTATTTAATTATTTCACATTCATATGTCCACTTGATTAATTAAATAAATACACCTTATTTATTTTAATTAATTATTACTTTTTGAATTTAATTAAGTCTTTTTTATTTAATTAAATTTAGATATTTCTTTTCAAATCTTTCTTCTAATTAATTAAATATCTTATTTAATTAATTTCATTTACATACCATTTCTTAAAAAGTTTAATTAAATATCTTACATATCTTTTCAAAATCATAATTAAATATTTTATTTAGTTATGAAATCTTCCATTATTCTTCAAATATGGGGTAAATATTCTATTTTAAGAAAAATCTCCATGTCACTCATAAATGAATAATTGAATTTAATAATTCATTATTTATCTTCTTCAAAATCTTTCCATAATCTCACAAAAAGATGATTTTTTTACAATTGATCTTTATCATCTTATCTTACCTCTTTTATAGATAAAAAAACAAATCTTGTTTTTTTGTTTTCTTTTGTTTTTCTTTGGTCTTATCCATCTTCAACCATTTGATCTGCCAAGAATTTTCACAACTGTTGATCATATCATCCAATCAGAAGCTTTCAAAAACTCTATAAATAGCATTTCCAATCCAAGCAATGGTTACAACACACAACAGATGAATTAGAGATTAATTACATTCTAGCATTCTAGCATTATCATTATAGCTTTATTATTCATAGCATTATCGTAATCTTTCATTTTAGCAATCATGTTTAGCATTAGAATAATCATGTCTTAGCATTACATGCATTTCATATTCAATCTCGTTCTCTAGGAAGATTGTTCGTTGAGCCTAGCATACAATTTGAGAGCCAGCTAGAATCAATGAAAACACTAGAGATAGAGGACGATAGGATGACATCGATAATAGGATACTGAGTTTGCATCTCTATTATTTTAAATTTTTTTTGATATAATGTCTTATTGGTGTGTTTGATTCATTTGTTTTTTATATATTTAACACGCATAAAAATTGATCACACATTTCTAGTGCCCAACGTGGGGCATTGCCCCATTTTTTACATTTATTTGTAGTTTTTTTATAGGATTTCGTGTTCTGGAATTAGGATTTTTGACAAAATTTTCCGTTTTAGTGCATACAAGGATTTTTGAAGTGCATACGTGTGTTTCTACAAAGCATTTGTGGTTTCTTTCAACATTTTTGCAGGTACTTCGACACATCTAGGAACTATTTCGGCGCATTTGAAGAACATAACAGCGCATTTACAAGATAGAATGGCACATATACCCAGCTCAATTTATTAAATATTTCTAAAAAATAAAAATAAAAAAAATTAGTTATATTTTGTTTTAGCGCATATAGGTTGTAACTAAATAGTTTTCTGAGTCTGACGCCTTCCACAGACAGAACCTTTTTCTGGCTTAAAAAGAACCAATCTAGGTAGTCATAGCTAGTTTTAAAAAGGAGAAACCCTAGGATAGACATGGATTTAAAATGAAGCAATCTAGGATAGTCACCACACATTGATTTTGTGGTTAAAATGAGTCCCATGCTTTTTGTGAAGCAACATCTTCACATAGTTTAGATCATTGTGATTTGGGTTTTAAAAAGAATAGTGTTTATTGTGTTTGTGGCAATAGGTCTATGCTCTCCCCTTAACAGGGTAACCAGAATACCAGACTTTCCTTTTACATTCATGCAATTTTACTGCTTTATTACATCCTGTAGAGGGTCTTCTCTTCTGGGAAAAAGTAATCACCCAAGAGGAACAACTCAAGTGGGTTCAAGCCAAATCCAGGCTATTCTGCCCCACTATAAAATTTAAAGCAAATCAAGGGAAACCCTCTTTTTCCTGTAGTGTGCAAGATAACCATCCCCAAATCCTTTCTTCTAAAGGTTGGGAGGTCTCCTAAGGGAGTTTATTATTTCTGCACCGAACGGAAAACCTTACTACGAACCTAGTGTAGTATCCAGTTGAAGTTAGTTTCTGAACATCATAATAATCACAGTGCAAGGGGAGGGAAGAATCTACCCCCAAGATACTCACCATATAACTGCCAAGGACCATTTGTGCAGGGGATCCGGTATCCACTTCCGTCACTCTGAGTACATGCCTAGAAAAGACAAAAACATGGGCACCCCTTCGAGGGTGACACGACTGTGTGAGTCAATGCAGTTCTAAGATGTGGGTTTTTGATTATTATGATGACCTACTTGAGTACTAAGAGTGAGTATGTTTGAACTATCTATCATGTGTAAAACCTGTGAAAACACTTTTTGAAAAAAAAAATTGAAACATACACTTGATGTTTAGTATAGGACTTAAAAACAACTATTTTTTGAGTTTTTGTTGTGTGTTCAATCACACTAATTTAGATAAAAGATCATATGAAATGAACATGTCAAATTTTACTTGAAATTGCTCACAAACTGTTCAAAAAGTTACCCTAGAAAAACTATTTTAGTGCATATAGGGTATATTCTAGTGCATATGAGGTCTGTTCTAGCGCATTCATTGCTTAATTCAGTGCTTTTAGGGTCTATTTTACTGCATTGAGTCTTTTGGCACATACGCTGGCTATTCTAAAACCAAACTTTTTGGTCACTATCACAACATTTTTCCTGTAGTGCATATAGGATACAAAGTAGTGCATTCGAGACATATTGTAGCACATTTGACCATTTCTTTGGCACATATCCCTATTTCTGAAGCGCATATAGGGGATAGAATAGCGCATCTATCCCTTTTCCCGAATCATTGTTTTTGATAGATATGATTTTATAGCATTATCAGTCCAGTAACATATCAACATTTTCTCTCATGCTTAGGGAGTGGAAATCTACCAAGTTTGTCAAGAAGTCAATTTCCAATAGAATCAAGAAACCCAAGAAACCTCTAGGTTACAAGAAAACCTTACAACGAAGGAAGTTTTTATACAAGAGTTGAAACGTCTTGCTCCATTATCACAAATTTCTCCATAGATACCAAGATTTTGTTAGGGGATTTACTGATGAATATGTTGTAGACCCTCTAGATTCACGAGCCTATTTTCAAAGAAGATCCCTCTCACAACGATACAATCACAATCAGCCTCTTGATTTCAACTATATACCACAACCTTCTATCGAATATTCAACACATCCTAGTCAAATACTTTAGTAAGTTGAAATAGGCTATTTGATAAACCGATCATTCTTTGAAAACAAGGATCAAATATTACAAGTGCACTTTTCATCACAAACTTCTAAATTCTTGGTTCAACTTATCCCAACAGGATTTTGACATCCTTTATCATTGGAAGCCACAACCATGAATTAGGAACATAGTTTTGGTCATATGATAATATTTTCAATCTTATCAGATTAAAACATTATCATTGGTTGCACTCATCAAACTATGATCTAAGTTTAGAAGAACATCTTGAAGCCATATGCCTATTTTTACAAGATCACAATATAATAAATTGAAGGAAGATATTCAACAAGAATATCATACCTCAAGAACTCAAGCATAAGGTAAAAATAGTGATCCTCTTTATAGTGTGAGTCAAAATCCCCTTTTTGAAGACAACTTGGCCAAAGGAGCAAAGGATCTGTTTATTTCTGATAGATATCCAAGAAAAATCCTTAAAGATAGTGATGATGAACAAGAAGAAGAGCATCGCCTTAGAGAAGCCGAGCAAGATCCTAAATTTCTCAGAGCGGTAGAAAAGATCTTAGAATGTGACAAAGAAAAATATTTCCTATATCTAGTTGACAAAGGAGCTAAGTTTCCTCATGAATTCAATACTAGGGACATAAAACAAAATCTTGATGAGACACCCTTGTCTGATGTTAGTACTTTATCCCAACAAGTTAAGGCACTTCAAGGGAAAGTTAAAGACTTACAAGGGGGAACCACAACGAAGACATATGCTCTTGATGACATTTGTCCATATCCCTTTGATCGACATCTCAACATGATCCCATTTCCTAAGCATTCTGAAATCCCAAAGTTTGATCGTTATAACGGGAAATTGGATCCAATTGACCATATTAGGTATTTCTGAAACATGACTCTATAGTTTGCTTATGAGGATACATACTTAATGTGCTTGTTTCCATGAAGTCTTGGAGGCCAATCTATGGAATGGTTATAAAAAATCACACCGCCTATCAAAACATTTGAGGAATTGATCAACGAGTTCATCTCATAATATTCCTATAATATAAAACACCAAATAACCATGATTGATCTATGCAAGGCTAAGCAAAAACCGGGTGAACCACTCATCACATTTCTTCAGAGATGGAGAATATTGTTCGCTAGATATCCACGTCATGTTCTTGAAAAGGAAAAGATCACTACATTCATAAACAACTTAGATCAAGAGATGAGTTACCGACTAAATCTTCATTGTCCTCCCTCTTTTCAAAAATTGATTGAAAATGAAATCACAATTGAAAGTGCATTGGTCTAGAGGGGGATAATCAAACTTGATAAATAAAATCCTAACTCCTCAAATCACCACAATGACAAATCTAAGTTTTGGACTCACAACAAAAATGTGGTGAATGATGGTGTTGTAGATGCACATCATGTCTCACCTAAGCCAGTTTTTCTTAGTGTTCCTCGCAATAACAACTATAACAATGTCAACTCAGTTACGAATCAAGGAAACAATCCTCCTCCTTCGAGGAATAACCAAAATTCAACTTTTTTTCCAAATCAAAGTAATACCAACAATCAAGGGTATCATGGAAACAACAATGCCTTAGGAAATACATCCAACACGAATCCAAAATGATTTTCATTTTTCTCCAATAGAAGAACTTTTACCCTGTTGGGGCAATCTTTGGAATCTTCCCTTAAAGACTTGATGGCAAAAACTGTTATTACCCTACCGCCTCAATGTAACTTCGAACCTAGTGTGAAACCACCATCGTGGAATGATGCATACTATTGTGAATATCATAGGTGTAAAGGCCATCGTACAAATAATTGCCAAGCCTTGAAGAATTTTATTCAAGACTTAATCGAAAAGGACATCATCACAATAGAAGGAAACCAGCAATAAAATGAAGACCACCAAGCATTTCAAAATCATTTTCCCAACTATCAAAAGGGTGAGTCTTTAGGAAACAATGTGAATCATGTCGATGAGCATATAATCAATCATATCTACACCGATGATGAGTGGGTTAATGTTATAAAAGTCAAAGATAAAATGGAATATGGAGAAGTTAACATAACAAAAAGGGAACACGATAAAGTTTTCCTAAAAGGTGCCCCTTCAAAACCCATTGTTCCCCCGATTCAACATCAATATGATTTAATCAATCAACTCAGAAAAACTTCTGCTCAAATCTCTATTTTAGAACTTTTAAAGATTTCCCCAGCACATAAGGAAATTCTAGACAAATCCCTCATTTGAACAACTGTATCCACTGATTTGGATGTGGATCGATTTCAAGCCATGGTGGGACACTTGTCCTCACCCACATGCCTTTCATTCTCTGAAAAAGATGATGTTTCCATGACATATCCCCATAAGTCATCTTTATACTTAGAAGTCATGGTCCACAAGTTTCGTGTCAGATGGGTTGTAATAGATGGAGGTGCTGGTTTGAACATATGTACCATGAAATTAATTTGGGCTTTAGGATTTTCTGAGGATTCCATTGATCCCAGAAGAAAGATTACTATTAAAGCCTATGATGATGAGGAAAGAGCATCCAAGGGTTTAATCATGTTAGCAATCAAAGTGGTACATGTTATCAAAAATACTTTATGTTGAGTATTAGATTGTGATCTCGCATACAACATCTTGTTGGGTCATCCTTGGGTCCACGAAATGCAAGTTGTACTGTCTACATATCATCAATGTCTTAAGTTTCCTTATGAAAGATAGGAGATCACAATATCAGCAGATAATTCTCATAGTCAAACTTGTGCTAACATCAAAGCTAGTCAAGACACTTTGGTTCCCAACAATCGAGAAGCACCTGCTAGTACTTCTCCAATAGTTGATACACAAATCAGACAGCTAACCAAAAGCTTTGACAAGCAACTATGGTTCAAGGATAATGGAGTAGGAGAATATTCTCTTTGTCTGGCTAATCTTCCTACATCACCTTGATCACATGGACAACCTTCTATCCCACAACATCAGATATCTGTAGCATCAACATCAACACAATCACTGGCAGAACCAATCACAAAGTTCAATGGACAATTTATCAAGGAGAAATTCCCAATGGAAGATCCTAAGGATAGAAAAATACTAAAATGGCTCTATAGAGATGAAGATGAAGATGACACTGTTCTAAATGTCAAGATACCAACAAATCAATATGGTAAAGGATACTCAATCATGCAAAAGATGGGCTATGATGGTAATGGTCCTATCGGAAGAGAAAAGGAGTAGTTGAGCCTATTCACCTACCAGGACTTGCTGCAAAAGATAAAATAGGACTAGGCTATGATACTAACTTGAAAGAAATAACATCCAAACAATTGAATGATACTATACTTACATTGCAAGAAAGTTTTGATCCAAGGGAAGCATGCTTGACAATAATTCAGAATTTCATTTATAATAACTCTAACATGGACTTTGGGGAATACGAATAGGATACCATCCACAATGGCGAGTTCTGGAGGAATAAAAAGGTTGATGTGATACAAAAGTACACCCCAACTATAATCAAAGGAGAAGGTTCAGGGACCCAACCACATGAATCTGAACTACAACGCGACTATGATTCTAGTGATACCGAGTCAGATTTAATCAAACAAGGCTATCGTGAGGACAATACCATCATTGACCTACCGCATACCTCAGATCCTATGGACACTTCCATTATGACCATAACCATAGCTGATTTCTAACAGCTTAATGACCCACTACCACTAATACATCCTGATCTCATTGATTGGGATCTATCTGAACCTCTTGATATACCTATGTTTCCAACCGAAAAATCTATCGTGAACTTCCTTTCTACAGAAGACATAAATGATTCTTCCACTGGAAATTTTTGGCATAAGATCCTTAGTCAGGAGAGTGTCAAGTCTCCTAGCAGCAAAAATCAAAAATCAAAAAGAAAGATCTAATGGTGAAAACCAGAATTTGGCAGTGTTAGATCAAACAAAAGATAAAACAAAGAGTGTACAGATGGTGAAAACCTTTTTAAGGAACCAGATGATGGGATGCTTGACATTCTCCCAGATCACTATCATGATAAATCACCTATCTTGATTGAGCCTACAAAAGCAATTAATCTTGAAACTACAGAGAAACCGAGGATTCTATAGTTAGCTGCATCAATGTCAGATAAAGAAGTACCTAAGTTCATGGAATTTCTTAGAGAAAATCAAGTCAAATTTGCCAGGTCTTATGCAGGAATGCCAGGTCTTGATCTTGATCTTATAATGCATCACTTTTCCATTAAACCAGGATTAAAACCTATGAAACAAAAACTTAGAAAGATGCATCCTCATGTGGAACTACTAGTTAAAGAAGAACTTAAGAAACTCCTCGATGTGGGATTTATAAGATCAATTGACTATGCATAATGGATCTCCAACATAGTTCTTGTATCCAAGCCTGACAAAAGTGTTAGAGTATGCACAGATTTCAGAGATCTTAATAAGGCATGTCTTAAGGATGACTTCCCTCTTCCAAGCATTGATACTATAGTTGATTTGGCAGCCGGCCATTCCATGTATTCACTAATGGATGGTTTTTCTGGTTATAACCAAATCAAGATTGCACCCAAAGACCAAGACAAAAAAACTTTCATATGTCCCTGGGGGACATACTATTGGAATGTCATGCCATTTGGTTTAGAGAATGTTGGGGCTACATATCAAAGAGTTATGACTACAATTTTTCATGACATGATGCACACATTCATGGAAGATTATGTCAATGACATACTAGAAAAATCATACACAAGAGAAGGACATCTCGAGATATTATCCAAAATATTTGCAAGGTTGGCAAAGTTCAAAGTTCGCCTGAACCCTAAGAAATGTGTTTTTGGAGTCACATCTGGAAAACTCTTGGGATACATAGTTTCAGCCAAAGGAATTGAAGTAGATCCCGCCAAGGTACAAGCAATCATGGAAATGCCTCCACCAAGGAATATCAATCAGTTGAGATCACTACAGGGATGACTCCAATCTATACGAAGATTCATTGCACAACTAGCAGATAAATGTCTACCTTTCACACATCTACTACATAATAATGTTCCTTTCAAATGGGATGATAAGTGTGAAATGGCCTTTCAACAAATCAAGCAGTACTTAATGAACCCACTAGTTCTAGTACCACCAAATCTAGGAAAACCACTCATCTTATACATTGTTGCAACAGAGACATCCTTGGGGACATTGTTAGCACAAGACGACTCTACAAGAAAGGAACATGCAATCTATTATATCAACCGAACATTAATAGGTCATGAGCTTAACTACACTTTCATCGAGAAGGCTTGCTTAGCAGTGGTCTTTTCTTCACAAAAGTTTCGACACTACATGTTAACTCATAGAACCAATCTTGTTGCAAAGATTGATCCACTCAAATATATGTTAAGCAAGGCCACATTGATAGGAAGGTTAGCAAAGTGGGTCATGATCTTAAGCGAGTTTGATATCCATTATATTGATCGCAAAGCAATCAAAGGACAATTTATTGCTGACCAACTGGTTGAAGCACCCCCACAAGCAGAGCATCCCATGCACATTGAATTTCTATATTTTGATGTCTTCACGGCAAAATCAAAGCAACCTTGGTCATTATATTTTGATGGCTCATTTACTCAACATGGATCGGGGGCGAGCATACTCTTTGTCACCCCTCAAGGAAATACCATTCCTTAGTCATATCGGCTAATGTTTCCATGCACTAATAACATAGCCGAATATGAAGCTTTAATCACTGGACTCAAACTAACATTGGAATGGAGAATCATAGAATTACAAGTCTACGATGACTCATGGTTAGTCATTAACCAAATCAATGATGATTATCAAACCAAAGATGACAAATTGTTGCCATATAAGAAAATGGTTGACGATTTCAAGAAATACTTTGTAGACATCAAGTTCATACAAATTCCAAGGCTTGATAACAAGGAATTTGACTCTATGGCCACAATCTCTTCATTGTTACAACTCCTAGAAACTCAAGCTCACTACGAATTTCTGGTGGAACAATCATTTACACCTGCCTTTGACAGACCTAAAAGCAAAATCATTTTCCACTTAGTAGGATCTAATTCACCTTGGTATGGAAAAATTTATGCCTACCTAAAAGATGACATCTTACCACTTGACTTATCCTGTAACCAAAAGCGCAACTTTATCCGCCAATCCTCTCGCTATACCCTTATCGCTGACACTCTCTATCACCACGGTCTTGATGGTACTTTACTTTGATGTCTTGAACATGAAGAATCCGACAAGGCTTTACAAGAATTTCATGGTGGCATTTGTGGTACTCATTCAAATGGACTAACCTTATCTAAGAAATTGATTAGAATGGGTTACTACAGGCCTACAATGGAGAGGGAATCATTCACTTTTGTAATGAAGTGCTCTAAATGTCAGATACAAGGAAATATCATTCATGCACCAGCATAGGAACTACAATCATTCGTACCAATCTGGCCGTTCTCTCAATGGGGGTTGGATTTAGTTGGTAAGATTCATCCTTCATCCTCGAACAAACACAAGTTAATCATCACAGCGATAGAGTATTTTACCAAGTGGATTGAGGTAGTCCCCCTCACTAAGGTCACTGACAAACAAATCTCATCATTCATACTCAACTATCTCATTTGTTGGTATGGCATTCCCAACTCCATCATCACAGATAATGGATGGAAATTCAAGAATCGGGATGTTGATGAACTTTGTGAGAGATTCCATATTCAACATAGATACTCAACACCTTATTATCCACAAGGGAATGGTCAAGCAGAGGCCTCAAATAAAACAATATTGAAAATTTTGAAGAAGACTGTGAATGATGCAGGGAAAGATTGGCATGTTCAACTTAATCCCCCATTATGGGCCTACCGAACTAGTATCTGAATGCCAATAGGAGCAACACCATTTGCTCTTATCTATGGAGTAGAAGCCATTTTACCACTAGAAGTTGAGAGCCCATCACTTAGAGTATCACTAAAAGGTCTCATAACAGATGATGAATACAGAGTTTCCCGACTGCAAGAACTGGAACTTCTTAATGAAAAGAGGCAATGAGTAGTTGATCATTTGAAAGCATATCAACAAATGATGTCTCGCAGTTATAATCATAGAGTCAAACTGTGTACCTTTCAGGTTGGTGATCTTGTTCTAAAAGAGAACCCATACAATCAGTAGGACAGAGAGAAGAAAGGAAAGTTTGAACCTAATTGGCTGGGTCCATATGTGGTCATAGCAGTATACAGTTCAGGAGCATACAAGCTGTCAATGCCAGAAAGGGACCTGTTTGATGAACCCATCAACAACATGCACCTAAAAAAATATTGTCTGAAGTAGTTATCATCATCCATAAAAGTCCTGAAGAAATACAAAAACATCAGAAAAAGTCCTGAAAAAATACAAAAACATCAGAAAAAATCCTGAAGAAATACAAAAACATCAGAAAAAGTCTTGAAAAAATACAAAAACATTAGAAAAAGTCCTAGAAAACATACAAAAACAGCAAAAACGTCCTAAAAAAATGGTTACCCTGGTGACAACCTGGAAAACAGGCATCTCGGTAGTGACAAAAAAAAAATCAAATCAATTGTCATAGGCTGAAAACCTGACAACAGGCAATCTATTGACAAGAAAAATACAAAAAAATCAAAAATTAGAAAAATACAATAAACACAAATAGTGAAAATCTGGCAAACAAATGTTATTTGTAGCTCTCCATCTATTAGTTCATGTTTTTCACTTAGCTTTTCAGCCTTCATTTTTGCACATGTTTCCATCATCTTAGGGTCATACCAGCATCATGACACCACCAGTTGCTTAGCGCGATAACGTCTTACCATGGCTTGACCATCGTACATATTCATTTCAGCAAGTTGTGTCAAAGATTGGGGGAAAACGTTGACATACTCTGGGGCAATCAACTTTCAGGTTCCACCAAAATAGCTTGACAACGATATAAAACCCAATCATGCTCACAAACATTCAAATCCTATAAACAACTATCCAATCATTGATCCCTATCACAACGGTTTTTCAGCAAAATACCATATCATGACTCATATCTAGATGATCTAAAATTTGAATAATGATTGGAATATCAGTATTACATTTTGAACAATGGTTGTTTTATTTTTCGATATCATCTCTCTAGAGCACACTCGATGATGTACTAAACTAAAGTGGCAAGGAAAGAGGATGATTTTTTCTTTGTCTACTGCCTTGAGCTTAACTATTGATTTGGTGCAAATATGTCGTGAGACATGATTTCCAAAGCATATCATTGATGATAGTTCCACATTTGCATCCGAAGGTGGTTAGTCTTTGTCTTTTTACGCAAGAAATTCTCAAGTCATCTCGATTCAATTATACCTCAATGCTTGTGTTTGCTTGCTATATCAAAAATCATGAAAGTTGTACTCAGGTCATCATTGGTGCTAATTTCCCCTCTAATGTTTGTACATACTTCCAACATTTTTATAAGGCTCTATGATGATTCAAGGAAGCTACTAGAAGGCTCAATAAATGGTTGATTTTATTTAGTTGCATTTCATTTAGATCAATGTATATATCTGCATATTGGATTTGCATTAGATTTTTTAAAAAGCTCAACAGATAAATCAACGGTTGTCATGTCACTTTGGACTATTTGTGGAGGAAATTTGGACATTTGTTTCATCTTCATTTCATTATCATTTCATCTAGGTCTTGTACATATCATATAATAATGCAATATCATTTCATATTTCATATCATCTCATTTCATATCATGGGTCATTCTCATTTTTACGGTCTTTGTTTCATTCTCATATCATTTCGATCCTTTATCATTTCGTATCATTCATTTATTCCTAAGGAATTTTCATATCACCTTCATTATCATCTTATCCATCATTTTTGGTACCCATGTCATTTTCATTTTACATAGTTGTCTTCCATTTACCATCTTCATTTCATTGTCATCTTATCATATTGTTACATGTTCATATCATTATGTTTTACATATCATATCATTCCATTACTTTTCCTCATGTAATTTCATCATTTCATTTCACAAAGTTCATATCATTGTATTTCATTATATCATATCATTTTATTTCATAAACTCATTTTAATTGCATTTCATTTCGTCATCACATCTCATTACATTTTATATCATATCATTATTTAATCATTTTCATAATCATCATATCATTTTATCATCATTATCATTTTCATATCCTTATTATTCATATAATTATCATTTATCATTTATCATCTCATTTGCATCATACCATTTTATCATCTTATTTCATTACATAATTTATCATTACATTACATTTACATTTTCATCCCATCTCATTCTATTTCATTTTAATTATCCCAACATTCATTTTACATTCATTTCGTTAAATTTCATATCATTTATTAACATCTTCTCATACATTTCATCATTATTGATCCTTTCATATCATTTATCATTTACATTTTTTATCATTTCTCATTTTCCATATTATTTCATGTCATTTTTCATACAACATTGGATTCATATCACATATCACACTACAAATTCATGTTGCATTTCATAAACACAACATCCATCACATCATCATCATTTATGGCATTTGAAAAATCAAAAACATGAAAATATCTCATACAAAAAATTACATTTCCACATAATTAGCAAGACATACATCATTTCAACACATGGAATTTTGTCATCATCATCCACCTGCATGATATCATTAGTACACATCATATTTCATCATCATCATATCATCATCAAATCATCCTGCAAATCATGTTAGTCAATACATCATCAAAACTACATATCAATATCCATATAACATAATAAGGAAATAAATGCATATCCATCTCATGTCATCATATCAAATGCAACACATCATCCAAACTCATCACTGTTGCATATCATCGCTCATCAAAAATACATACAAATGTCCAAAGGTCCAATGAAACTAAAAATTCTAGACAGATATATGAGATATGATCAAAATTAGTATACATGCTCCAAGAATCTTATATACATCAATAATCTTGTATCCATCAATCAAGGCTAGCTAGTGGAACCCCCTAATGGAGCTGGTCTCGAGGATGGTGGCCTACCACTAGTCCTTGCATCTGGATCCCGTCGAGGCCCGGTAACCCCTAGGCTCTGTGTAGTTATTTGTGTCCTGCTCTTGGTCCTACTGTGGGATCATGGGAAAGGCTCTCTACACTCAGGAGGACACAACTCCTCATATCATACTCGATAGTACTCAGCCTCTCTGGTCATCTCAAAGCCCTCTCCAATGACCTCTCACAATGATGCACTCTCCACAATACCCATGAGTCTCTACGCAACACCCTCTGCCTTTGCTGCCCTCTGTCTAAGGGAATCCCTCTCTGCTATCAACTAGGATATCTGTGGGTCTAGAGCAAGAGGAGGTGTATGTTCCTGTGCCCGTGCCTGTGCTTGTGCCTGCGCAAGTTGTGCCTGTAACTACACTTCCATACTCTATGCCTAAGCCAACTGGCTTTGCAACTGTGCCTATTTTCCTTGCAGTGTCTGTACCTGGGCCTACAAAGTATCTATTTGTCCCTATTGTGATATGGAGGCAACCCTGATCACTGTCCTCCACCCAATCCCAATCCTTGACCTCCGCATGATTTGAACACCACCCAAAAATTTTGGCCTCGGTCTCACTAGCACCTACCCCTCATCCCCACCATCACCATCTAAGCTCTCCTCCTCTCTACTATCCTCCTCCTCTCCTCCACCAACTACCTGCTCATCACCTGCTACATCCTCCTCTCACCTACCCCCTGGCTGTGCCACCATAATGGGTGTTGGCTCATCTGGACATGTCAACCATGGAAATGGATGTGTATGATAATAAACTGAGTACTCATATGACATAATAGCATCAACAATATCTGGCCTGTCATCCCATGCCTTGGGCGCTAAAGCAGTATACTCTGTGTATGTTATCTGATATGAAATACCAGGTCCCCATCCCACCTCATCCTTGCTCCGCGCATAGTGAGCAACACCTTGAGGTATCCCTTGTGTAAATTTGAACTGTCATTGCACCCACAATGCCAAGAATCTCTCTATGATGAATGGGGTCCTCCCTATCAAAAATCAAGGAATACCTACAAATGGCATCTCTAGATGATTTGTATCCCATGGTTTGCAATCTGTGTATGGCCACCATATCACTGCATCCATATCATCAAGGCACCGTCTCCAATAATCCAACTTTTCCATCTTAGGCTGGACAAGGAACATAAAATATGCATACACATATGGTCTGCCTGGTGGCCTCACTCTAGGACATGTTGGTCTCGTCACAGCAATTTGCTCCCGTGCCCAGATCTGGAGCAGTGTAACACCACATGATATACTAGATGAACCTCTGTAAACTACCTAATGTAAGTCATGATATAGGTGAGCCAACATACAGCTCCCCTAGGCATATCTATGTGGTTGTACCAGCATCTGCTCAAGGATCCTCCCCCATCCCACTGATAGTCCCTTTGACCAACGATCTGAACAAAGGAGCCCTCCAATAAATGCACCCAAAACTGTAGTAAGGTTGGATATCCCCTAAATTCATCCCATGGTACCCAGTACCCTGCTATATGCACATCGCCATATACTCTCCTTAGTGCATTTGTACCACCTAGCTCCTCATGATCATAGAACACAAGTGCGCCTACCAATGGAATACCCAATATCCTGTAAACATCCTCCAGAGTCACAATCAACTCACCTGTCGACAAATGAAAGGTGTTATGTTTCGAATGCCACCTCTCTGCCAGCACAGTCAATAGTCCCATGTTGACCCGAATCGGAGGCATGGACAACAACGATCCCAATCCACATGTCACTATCAATGCTATATCATCTGGTGTCAGCTCTGGTATCTGATCCCACCCCGCAGAGTGATGCTCCCTAATCTGGAGGTTTTTAAAAACCTCATATTTTTGGTCATCACAAGGACAATCAATCAGCATCCTATCCATCATTCAATCTCAATCAAGAAAATCAATCTGACTCATGTCTATCTATCAGTGACCCATACCAATCTGACCCATATCAGTGACACATACCAATCAGACCCATATCAGTTGACCCATATCAAGTGTTCTATCTAGGTGACTCATATCATACAATCAATACTCAATCTATCTATCTGAATATCACATCAATCTGCTCTATCAACAATTACTATTTATTTTTTTCAAGAAAGAAAATTTATCAAACAATCAAAACATCATCCTATTTGTATTTTTGGCATAAATGCAAATATGTTTTCAATAAATCATCTACTATTTGTTTTCTATCACAGAAAGAAAATTTATCAGAAGTCATATCAATCATCTACTCTTTGTTTTTCGTTCAGGGGAGACAAAGTTATCAGCTATCTACTCTTTGATTTCTATTTTCAAAAACAAAGTTATCAACTCTTTATCAGATGTTCTATCCATATCAACATGATGACACACCCATTTTTATATCTATTGACCAAAGAAGCAATAAAAACATCATCATTTTTATCAAACAGACACGTTTCCTAAAAGTGCTAATTTGTGGCCTCTATGCGCTAAAACCTGTATGCACCGATGTTTTCCCCGGATGCGCTCAAACTCAGATGCACCATTCTTTTCCCTAGATGCGCCCACTCATTTCCTCTATGTGCTATTTCCCTAAAAGCACTAAAACTCTAATCAAAAGCACCAATTTATTCACTGGATGCGCAACAACCCTAAAAGTGCTAAACTATTTCCTGGATGCGCTAAAGTACTACTTTTTCCTATGACATCCTGTAAGGGCTACTCTATCTATCGGATGCGTTAAACTGGTTTTCACTGTGAAAATTCAAACAAAAATGACATCCTAAATGTGCTCAAACAAATATCGAAAGCGCTCAAACACCTACTCTAAGCACTAAAATGGACTGTTTACACCTAAATCCGCAGAAAATAACATGAAAAATTAACTAAAAATAGAAAATTTCAAAGAAAAAGGGGTCAGATCGACTCACTGGTGGTCCATACGCAGCTAGTCTCTAGTATCAGCGGGCCCGCTTGAATCTATGTCTGTGGTATGGAATCTCCATCTCGCCAAGTCACCGTCAGAGAAAAAGGTTTCTAAAAGTCAAAAAGTGCAAATGACTTGTCCTTTTCTGCCTTTTTACCTTTTAAAGGTCAAACAAAGGTGGGTTTTTGTGACATGTTATTTTATTTTTATCTTTTTATCTCACTTTGACCTTATTTTCAAAATGGGGCATCCTTATACATCATTTTTCGAGATCTAAATCACTGAATTCACATCAAAATCAAAATCTCATCATCACATCAAATTTTTCAGACATTCTCAACAACTCATATCATCATCAGTGATTTATCTCCCAAGGGGGCATCATTAATACCAACAGCATCTTTCAATTGGAAACATATCAGAACTAGATCAGGGGCATATCAATTAAAAAAAAAAAAAAATCAAACACAACAAATTTTGAAAGCAGGAATATTTTCTTTGAAGCAATGTGTTTCACACATCACTTCAAATAGGGAAAAAATGTATATGCATAAAATTGGTCATGTCTGATTAATCTTGGCATTTAATTAAATATTTATTATTTAATTAATTTCTCTAAAGTCCTCTACATATAGTTAAATTTAATCAATTTAATTATATTGTTCATTCAATTTATTCTTCTGTCATAATTAAATAAATCAATTTTATTTAATTATTTCCAATTCATATGTCCACTTGATTAATTAAATAAATACACCTTATTTATTTTAATTAATTATTACTTTTTGAATTTAATTAAGTCTTTTTTATTTAATTAAATTTAGATATTTTTTTTCAAATTTTTCTTCTAATTAATTAAATATCTTATTTAATTAATTTCATTTACATACCATTTCTTAAAAAGTTTAATTAAATATCTTCCATATCTTTTCAAAATCATAATTAAATATTTTATTTAATTATGAAATCTTCCATTATTCTTCAAATCTGGGGTAAATATTCTATTTTAAGAAAAATCTCCATGTCACTCATAAATGAATAATTGAATTTAATAATTCATTATTTATCTTCTTCAAAATCTTTCCATAATCTCACAAAAAGATGATTTTTTTTTACAATTCATCTTTATCATCTTATCTTACCTCTTTTACAGAAAAGAAAACAAATCTTGCTTTCTGTTTTCTTCTATTTTTCTTCAATCTTATCCATCTTCAACTGTTTGATCTACCAAGAATTTTCACAACCGTTGATCATATCAGCCAATCAGAAGCTTTCAAAAACTCTATAAATAGCACTGTCAATCCAAGCAATGGTTACAACACACAATAGATGAATTAGAGATTAATTGCATTCTAGCATTCTAGCATTATCATTATAGCTTTATTATTCCTAGCATTATCGTAATTTTTCATTTTAGCAATCATGTTTAGCATTAGAATAATCATGTCTTAACATTACATGCATTTCATGTTCAATCTCGTTCTCTAGGAAGACTGTTCATTGAGCCTAGCATACAATCTGAGAGCCAACTGGAATCAATGAAAACACTGGAGATAGAGGACGATAGGATGACATCGATAACATGATATTGAGTTTGCATCTCTATTATTTTAATATTCTATTTTTGATATAATGTCTTATTGGTGTGTTTGATTCATTTGTTTTTTATATATTTAACACACATAAAAATCGATCACACATAAGGCACCTTCTAATTCCTTGAGAATAGCTTCCCAAGTAGGTTTTCCATCATCCTAGATCCCCTTCACTCTAAAAAGTATTTTATGCAATTATTCCATTTCTATTAAGCATTCTTCTCCTTCTTCTAGAGTGGATGGATTAAGATTCATCTTGCCTAGTTTTATTTCATCCACCAAGGCACTTGATACAAGAATGTGTCTGGACATTACCAGATCTCCAAGCTATCCAAACCACCTCATTGCATCTTCTTTTTTCCTCTGTAAGGTAAAAAAATTGTCCTGCAAGTCTGCAATAGAGGTCCAAGCAGTATAATTTCTATCATCTACAATTTTGTAGGCTTCAAAGGCACTAGCAAGTTGAGACTCTATTGAGTCCATTAAGTCTCTAATTCCTTGAGTGGCATCTGACCACCACATGCAATATACAAACAGTATATGGGCTTCCTCTTCACAATATTTTACCTCTTTTAGACATTGTATTACTTTGATGTGTGTGATAGCATATTTATCCTGCAATACAAGTAGCATTTTCTCTAAAAGTCTTGACTCTGCCTCTTTTTTAGTTTCCTTCTTAAGACTAGAGGTATATTCCTTGAGAGAATTGACCAAGAACTTTAAGTTTTCAATAGGACTTCAGGAATCATCGATTGTAGCATCGAGAATTGTCTCCTACAAAACCTTAATAGCATCATTTACCAATTCAATCCCTTTCTAATAGGTTTCAACAATTTCCTATGTATCGAATTCAAGAAAAGTACAACAAATCTTAATTCTTTCAACTGGTGAGATCTTGCTCAAATCCACATAGCCTGTATGTGATGGAAGTTGAATCAACTGAGGTGGTAGCATAGGTTGAATCCTTGATTTCCTTTTCAATAGACCCTTAATCTTTTTCGGGTGATTCTCCGGATGGATTTGATGGCTCAATAGTCTTTGAGGATTCTTTTTCACTTCTTCCAACCTATGTTTCTTCCATATTTTCTTCTTTTTTTTCCTCTTCTTCTTCTCCGGAGGGTTTCTCTAATGACTTGTCTTTGCTTTCTTCCTCCTTATCTTCATCATCTTTTCCATCATTACTATTTTCATATTTTTTCCTTCATCTTCATTCTTGTTTTCTTCTTCAATATTCTCATGGTGTTCTTTTGGATTGTTATCAGTGTCATTTTTATATTATTCTTCAGTCTATTTACTAGTTGTATCCTTTGTATCATTCGGAGAAGTAGATATCTTGAAAGTAGCATGTATATTACTGGCCTTATCCAAAACAAGATGGTCCTTTATTTTTGTGACATTAGCAAGCTCCTGTGCTTGAGTTGTATGAGATGGAGAACCAGTTCCCATCCCATAATTCTTTGCCATTCCCCTTAATATATCAAGATCCTCTTGCCTTAACCTTTATGTATTGTCTTTCTCTTTAGTGATTAGAATAGCGACTCTCTATTTTACCTTGAACAACTTAGAATTTTCATTTGACAGGGTAACATCTTCCTCAGATAAGGAGGATTCATATGTATTCAAGGCATCAAATTTGATTTTGTCATCAACTGTTACAGCTTCATACCTTATTTGTACTAGAGCTTCCCATACATTTTTAGTCACCTTCTTCCTTATATTTTTCATGTTCTCATAAAAAATAACCATATATTGAATGAAATAACTTATAATTATTTCTTTATCTTCTTCATTAACTTCATCAAACAACTTAGCAGTAGCTAGCAAGTCCTCAAATTCTATCATAGTTATTTACTAAAGATTCCAACCTCAGGGGTAAGTGATCTCTTACTGAAGGAGAGCTTGGCATGTCCTACAAAGGTTTTGATGTGTCTTCTTCACCCTTTTTCTCATGAAAATGAATTTTGAAAGTATTAATTTTTTCCTATGTCTCTTCTTCATCAGATAAGATTTCAACATTGTCTCTATTTTTTTCTTCTTCATTGCTAGTGGAAGCACTGGTTCTTCTATTCCTCTTCAAATGTATTTCTTCTTTCAATCCAATATTAGTCTCCTCTTGCACATCACTCAAATTCCTTTTTCTATTACACTTTTTTAATCCTCTTTTCGAGGGTAGCAGATGGTGTAATAGGGGGTACATCTCTCTTCTTAGAAGATCCAGTGTTGGGTCTAGAGGAAGCAATTACATTAACTATCATTGGGGTACTATCCTCTACCTTCTTTCATTTCACTGCTATAGTTGCACTGGGTGTGGTAGGTAATTTATATGTAGAGGTGGAAGATGTTCTTCTTGATTTTCTAGGCCCAGAGGGTACTTCAATTGATCTAGCCCTCTTCTCTTCCACAACATCCCTTAGTCTTTCAACATCATCCTTAGAAAGTGAATAAATTTTGAAAAATTCCTCAACATTTTTATTTACCCTTTTAGCCCTTTGAGGTGTTGAAGTTTCCAAGTGCACTTCGATGAATTTATCTTCATAAGCACCATGTCAAGGTACAGTAGGATCCTTAGGGCTACTTAGCAAAATTTCAATGATTCTCTCAAGCACCTTCTCATCAATTTCACATCCTAGAGACTCTATCCATAGAGTTCTAGGTTCTACTACCTCTATGATGCATTCATCAATAGATACTAGGAAATTTATCTCCTTTGCATATTTCTTTACTAAGCTCCTTGGAACTCTTTCTCTTTCATATGTATTGTTTTGAAAAATTGTAAAGAATGCAGTTAGAGCATCACTGTGTGCCTTGAAGTCTCTAATGCTATGTAAGTGTTCAAAAATTTGATGTGCCATCGGTTTGTTGGTACTCCATATAATGTTCTTTTTTCCAGGTAGCTCCCTCAAAAAGTAAAGTAGCAAGAAGACTGCCAATGTACCAAACTTGAATGGGTATTTCTTTTTTTTTAGTTTGGCACAAGTTATCCATAAGTTGCTTTTGAAGCAACTCACACAAATCATAGTCTCTTCCATTTACCACCATTAAATGTGCAATATAGATTGCAGTTACAAATACAAAATTTCCTTTGTTAGTGAAGTAGATTTTCTGACCAATCATTATTGCAACATACTTCATAGTAGGGTTTTTAATTGGTTTGGTTGTCATATCTCTCCCATCATATGTGGCATCAATTATTTTCATGACCACATCATTTTTCATAGCCCTTAGCACTGGTACAGGTCTAGTGCCATAGAGACCAGTCATGACTTTAATTACTTCCATGGTAATTACTCTAGGCACACTTGTCCACACAAAATTTTCCTGCACTCTGCTAAGTTCTATCCTTACAAACTTTGCATCCATTCCACTGTAGAAATATGGGAACCAATTCCATACATCTAGTTTCTTTCATGCAATATTTTCATAGTTTGGCTTCACCGAGTAGTTTTCTCCAACTAACTCCTTTAGCCATTGATCCTTGAGTTCTTGATGGTCAAATTTTTCTAATTTCCTATGAATATAGGTTCTTGTATCTTCAGTGGGTAGGACATTGTTTGGAATTTTTGAAAATGCACCCATGGGGTCCATTTTGTAAACTTTCCATGAAAACCTTCTAAATTTTGATCGGGATCTCTTAGAAACTTCAACCACAGTGGGAGTGGCCATTTTTCCATCAATTATTTTGTATATACTTATGGAAATTATTTCTAATTCAAATCCATAGCGTATAGCTAGTTGTAAGTACCCTTTTCAAGATTTGACGGAAACAAGGGTTTGATGTCAGATATTCTAAATCACCTTCGACTCACTTCAACTTGCCTCAACTTGCTCTGCTTACTTTTGAATGTGTGAAAGTGCTTTAACTCAACTTTAATTTTCACTTTATGCCTTACTTATTTTCCCTAATTTTGTATTTAATGCATTCCATCTTCAAAATTTGATAAAGACTCTATGAATACACTATAAACCCTAAAATGCTTTGCAAATCTCCAAAAAAAAAAATTGTCAAAATTTTTTTGACACCTTCATAATGAAATTGCACATCTCATATCTTTGTGTTATTGCTTGACACCTCTTATATCATGGGTTTTTAGATTTATTTGTAGTTGATCCCCTTAAATCCATTACTGGGTTTAGTTTTTAGAAGATATATTTGAACTAGATGTAGGTACAAATGCATTTGATTCATCCTTATTCTTAGGTTCTTCCTTCTTCTATACCTTCTCCATTTCCTTCTTAACTTTAGTAGGGTCAATCTTCTTTACTAGATTATTCCTTTATTTTGGATTAGCTTTCCTTCCATTCTTGCTTCTGTAAAATCTTGAAATGTGTCTAGACTTATTGCAATTGTAGCACACAACATTTATCTTATTTCAATTTATCTTTGATCTGCATCGGTTAGCCTTGTAATGCCCCGTCATGCAAACCCCAATGGACAACAACTAAGGCACAATTTTTTTCTTTAAATATAAAATATATAATATATGCATATTAAGTTCCATTGCACGAGATTCAATTACATAAATACAAGTTTGTCACCTAAGTCCTTTGGGGTACACGAGGTAACATTACATATTCAAGCCCAAAACAAAAAGATAAATGAAATTCCAAAATGCATTAGTTAAGTCCATTCATCCATCATTCCTATAACATCGAAGCATACACAAGAGATAGACCATTATGAACAAGATCAACTCTATTTAATAACCATACACATATATACAACATACTTATACGATGATAACCACTATCTTTTATCACATGATTATAATGATACATTTATACTTTACATCGGCTTCTAGCACATTACATAGATCAGATGCATAAGTTTACATCATAAACTTTCCAACACATGTGCGAGTAACCCGTCAATACATGAGTATAACTTAAATACATAATTATCATCTGGCTACAAGAAAATCTATGGCTCATGTTCCATCAGAAAGGCACTGCACCATACGAATGCTGGTGGGGAACCCAACAAGGTGCGTAGCACGTTCCACCCAACCATGTGGGTTTTACAAAAAAACCCACCCCCCGTGCTAGGAGATAACAAGGAAGAATCCTCGACCAAGGAGGTCCAATAGAAAATACAAGATGCAACTCCAAACAAGAGTGACATGGGAATACATAAACAACACAACACCTATAGATTCCAAAATCATAACATCAATAAGTCACAAAATATAATATCAATAGACCACTCCCAGAGACTTGCAAAATCAACCAATCACAAAGAGCCATTCTCCTACTAAAAACACCAAGTTCAAAACCACAAATCTATTGGTAGACAAGGTGCACAATACTGATAACACAGATCAACCTTAAAACATAAGGTCACACAATTTGTTCGTAGTAACCGGGTATCCATACTATATCACATCTCGTCTGTGGTAATTGGGCATTCAAATTGTCTACACCCACATGCACGAACCAACACAAATCAAAAGTTGAACCAACATATATAACAACCCCACATAGAATGAACTTCTTTGGAAGACTTACAAAACCAAACAACCCAATTGTCCAACAATGCAAACAAAAAAAATTCAACCAATAAGCAATTCAGGCATATAATTAATCTAACATTTAGATTCTCTAAATCCAATCAAATCATCAATGCATTACTTGGAATTAATCAACTTAATTTAATTTCATTTACTAGCAATAAGAAAATTAACACTAATAGTTTTACTCCAATTTCCACAATAACACACACAACAACAAAAATCAATTTCTTTATAAAAATCATTTCATCTTAACTATTCATGTTTTGCATGCACTAAATAATACATAATATTCATTTTTCTTTTAAAATGTAACATTCTAAAATAATTCATTCCATGCATTCGCATGCATCTATTGTCAAAATACATTTAAATAAATATATATATATTAAAAATATATATATAACATTTAAATATTTTAATATTTCATTTATAACTTCCAAACGTAAAAATTAAACATATATATTTAAAATATCTATTATATCAAAATAGTCAATTAAATAAATATATTTAAATATATATAATTAAATATGTATAATACATATAATTATACATATATATAAATACATATTATTTAATAAAGTAAAAATAATTTACTATATTCAACCAATACTATTCATAAAATCAGTGTGTTGTGACTTTAATAACTTTTGTTTTCAGATCTAGGTTTTATTAAAAATTTACTGATGGTGCACCACCAAGTCTTTTAAAACATATAAAAAAATCAGCCATACCCAGTTCGTAAATTTTGAGTTATAATTAATTTAGTGACCCTCTATCTCTGCTGGTTTTTTTAATATAAATTTTTCTTCAGGAAAAGATTTACTATTTTATTAGAGGATTTTATTTTCCCTAATTTATCAAATGATTACATAGGTTTTCTAAATTATCAGTGAGATTTTCTAAATTTATATTGTTTTCTTTTTGAATTTCCTACCATTTTAAATTAATTTCCCTACAGAGGATCTAAGATTTTCACAATCCTTCTACAAAGGTTTCCAAAATTTCACAACAAATTAACAAACAGTATTTCAAAATATATGAACAAATCCTCTAATTTTTCAATTCCACAAAACCAAAACAAACTTCTATAGTTTTGTATAGACAATCTTTTAAAAACACAATTTAAACAAATATTTAAAATAAGGAACCTGGATCATCAAGCTCAAATTGATGAAGATTGAAGTTGAGCCTTCGTATTTCAATTCTCAAGTTTTTCCCAAAAATCTCTTCTTCGAGAAGATGTGCAAAACAATTCTAGCCAAGAACTTCCCTAGAGTCTTTTTCCAATTTTTTTTACCAAAAAAAATTCACATAAAATTCTTGTATCTATTCCCGTGAAAAACCAACCAATCTCTTTTTTCTTTCCCATTAATCCCAATATTATTTTTTTTGAAAACTCAAAAATCAAAATAAAATAGCAATTTTCCATTCTCTCTCTAGTTTTCGAAAAAAAAACTAGACATGCATTTGTTCTTTTTATTCTTTTCTTGATTTTTTTTTTTCTAAATGAAATCTTTAAATTTTAAATTTCTATTTTATTAATTTCAATTCACAGTTGACACATTATTAATTATTTAATTATTTTATTCTATTATTTATCCTCAACTTACTATTTACATTAAATTATCAAAAATGTCAAGTTTTAAAATTATAAATAATGTTATTTACACAATTAATTTATTTATCTTTAATTAGTTACATAATTTTTAGTTTAACACTTTTAAATTTTAATAAAGTTATTCCCAATAATTAACTAATAACATTTATTTTAATTATTTTAATTAAATAATACTATTAATCCACCCAAATACATAACAACACAAACATTAAATAAATAACACAAATACAACTCGCGATAGACAACTATCACATAATACCAAAATAACCAAAGTTAAGGACACACAATACCACTAGACGCATGATGGGTTGACAGACTTGGGACGTGGAGACTTCCTTGTCATCTTTGTTTCAACATCATACCCGTTGGGATAATTTAATGCTTGCCCTGTCCTGCCAAAGCAGGTGGAATCAAGACTTTATTCTTGTAATTCCTGTATACAAACAAGGTTGTGTACAACATATATATAAACAAATGCATCACAATGTGATAAGGAATCACAACATAACAGGGCACTCTCGAATGAGTGGTGTTACACTGTCCCTTCACCAAAGGTATAATAACAACTACAACATCAAGTATAAAGTAACATTGTTAAACTAAATTGATCACATTATATCATCATGAAATAATTACTAGTCTATTGCATAACAACACAATACTACATCTAGATATAAGTATACCCAGTTAAATTCAACCACAATGTATCATCATAACTTCAATATCATAAAATAAGTATCATGAGCAACAAGTAAGTTAAGTTATCCAATTAAATCTCTGCATCATAACAAAATAATGTACCTCATTCCCACAAGAGTACCATCAGAAGTCCTTGTTCCAAATTCCTTTTCAAATTCCTTAGCTAGACTACCTACACATTCCAAGTGAGAATGGAGGGGCACTACAGGCCTTATGACCAAATGCATTAAATGTGTAGCAATAACCTTGAAAATATTGAATCATGAACTACTAGTATTCAATCTATTCGTCATTATCTGACTTTTGCACTCAGCAACTCTATGTCCAAACTTTTTGCAAGAAAATCATTGTCTAAAAAAGAATCCAACATTCTGATTCATTCTACTTCTACATTATGTTGCTTTATGACCAAATTTATTACATAAAAAATAAATACCATTAAAATATGGGTACCTTTGAGCATTAGGTTGTCGGATAGGAGTTCTTCCAGTATTGCTTCTTTGAATCTTCATATGCCTTTTATTTCCTTGAGTCTTCCTTTGATTGTCAACCTTGTTAGGAGTCTGATTTTCTTTTGAGCTTTGTCCTTCTTCTAGTCCCAAACCACCTTTATCCTTAGAGGGTTTCTGAGAAGAAATTAACTCATCAAGCATTGTAGTTCTTGTTTTGAATTTTTCCTCATGAGCTCTTTCCTTCTCTAGGTCAGACCTTAGGGTTACCACTTCTTGTTCAAGCTTTGTACATTCATCAATCTTGCTCTAAATTTCAGCTTTCTAACAGTCCTCAATTCTTTTATTTTCTTCCACTTGCACCTTTAGTCTGGTGATGTCCTCATTTGCTTTCTTTAACTAATCACTAAATTCTCTATGCCTTTCTTTGAACTTCTTGATTTGTTCTCTTAATTTCTTGATTCATTCATTTGCTTCTTTTAAGTTCTCCCTTAGAGTTTATTTCTCGTCTTCAATTTTGTCTAAACCTTCAAGGGAAACATGGAGTTCTTTAATTGCAGAGACCTCTTCTAGAGGAATAAGACACCTACCATGTGTTCAAACTTCAAGATCTTAATTAAGCTATTAAACTTTTCCAAAGGAAACAAGCTTTGATACCAATTGTTGAACTCCCAAAATACTGAGGGGGGTGAATCGGTATTCTACTAAACCATTTAACTGCTAACTATTCAATAATTAAAACATATCTAGCTGCAATTGTAAACATAAATATGAAAGGAATCATAACACCAAATGACACATGAACACCAATATTTTTATGTGGAAAACCTAGAATTGGAAAAACCACAGTGAGGATTAGCTCACAATATGTTATAACCGGTCATAAAATATTACAGGGGCACACTACCAAGACATGTTGTCCTTGAAAAGACTCATAGCTTGGAATGATTAAAAAATTAGTGTGGATCACTACCAAAAGGATGAACTGATGAAATACACCTTATATATGTTGGGCTTAGTTTCAATTAAGCTCTGCAATACAAAATCCTGCACCATTTTGTAGGTTCACAATAACTATCTACTGTAAATCAAGGTAAAATTATCAAGGTTAGGAAATAATGCATGTAAATCAAACCCTAATAACAATGAAGTACAAAAAAACATAAATACATAAAACATAAAACAATATTACCAACGAGTCCTCATACCACCATTGATTCACCTTCATTACACCTCTCCATTTTGCTTGATATGAATAATTTCCCTCAAATTTTTTAGTATGAAAATAGGCCTAATGACAATGACAAAGCAAAATATTGAAGATTATGATTGACTATGATGCACTTGACTTGATAGTATGTAGATAGACTAAATAGCAAAATGTCTCTAGATTGCTTATGGATAGATTGACAATGACAAAATAGATGCCTTTTATAGAATGTCATTTTTGTCATGAAGGGCTATGATTGAAAAGGTTAATTTGACCTAAGATCAATGGCCAAGAATGAAAGTTGTAATATGGAATAGGGTTAGGGATAAATTAGGGAAAATGATAAGGATTGATGGTCAAGATTAAATTATAAAATAATTTAATCAAGGGTGGAGGTTAATTGACACATGGATAGATAAGATTTGATGTGGAAGATAAGATTGGCACAGACAAAAAGGTTGTTGGAGAAATTTAAATAAATAATTAAATAATACAAATATTAATTAATTATAGAAGACATGTGATCTTTTGAATTAAATAATAATCTAATTCAAAATTAGAAGATAAGGACAAGTTAGTAAAAAAACAAAAAAAAAAATTATTCAATTTGGGAAAGAAAAGGATAATGAATAATTAAATAATTAAAATAATTATTTAATTATAGTTGAAAGATGACTAGACAATTAAATAAATGAAATTTATTTAATTGTAGTAGAAAGGGACATTAGAGATGTAATTAAATAAATAAAAATTTATTTAATTAATCAAAGAAGAAATAAAGCTAGAAATTAATTAATTAAATAATTAAAATTATTTAATTATAAATGACAAAATGGGGGAATGATGAAGAATTTAGGAGTCTCAGGCCTAAGATAATTTTTTAGCATCTACATTTTGCCCCTCTTTGATACAATGTAGTCTATCGCGTTGTGTCAAAGAAATTTAGTTCAAAACATGTCCCAATGTAGACAGGGTAGATCTATTCCCCCTCAAGAGGACATGCGGGTTGAAATGACACGGGTGTTCTCTCGAAATAGATGAGAAGACTAGAGGATGAAAGATAGAAGAAATGTTAGCATGACGAAAATGGAAGTTAGTATGAAGAAAGAACTTCAATATTTTCCAGATAAGTAATAAGCCTTGCAATTAATCATCATTGTTCAGTAAAATATGACAAATGAAAAAAAAACACCATGGTATGACATAGACCTAGGTGTGCAAGGCCATCCACTTGCAAGAAACAAATAATCACAGACAAGGAATGTTTAGACGCATACTAAAGGAAAAGTTGCCCCAATCTTTTTGTCAAGACAATAAACAAGTAGCAATCAAAGAAAAGAGTTGAGACATCCTCACCCCTCTAAATCCTTCATGGGACACCCTCAAGAGAGTTAGTAACATAACTCAAAAGAGAAATTGAGAAAAGATAAGATCAAGTAGCCCACAAAGTCAACATCCATTCAAAGTGTTTTCCAAAATTTGATTGTTGATGTTTAATTGACTAAGTGATTGACATGTTAAATGTTTGACAAGGCCTAGTTTCAAGGAAGAAACATGTTGTATAAGACGTCAAGTCTGTTTTTTACCATGTGACTACCTACATAAGGTGAATGACAATAGTGTGACTAAATGACAATGTCTTGTTTTAGGAAGGACACATCTTGGATAAGACATAAGTTGACAGTTTGAAGATTTGATGTTTGACTATTTTGACAATTTTATTTGATTTAACTAGGTGACTTTGTTGGTTTGCTTTCTTGGCGATGCGTGACTTGTCTAAATTTTTAACGACTACTTATGTCCAAGTTGAAAATGTCGCATTTATTGTGATTAATGTGAAAAACCCTAAAGGACCAACCTAGGTGGCCTCGGGGGCTCATCAATAGATTTCCCTACCTATGTAACAATGCGTAGAGACCTCATAGTTTCGACATGACATGACTTTGTTTTATTGACAAAGGACCGAGTCATTATTTTTGTTTTGACCAAACCTAAAAGGACTGACCTAATGCATCATGGGCTCATCGACAGATGGTCTTTCCTATGTGAAGTCATAGAGGCAACGTAGTTCGACTAGACTTGGACTTACATGATTGACCTTGACTTTGTTTTAGGGATTTTTTAAGGTTATTTGCATGTTTTTGTGTTTTTACATATTTTGATTTTTTTTTGGATTTTTGAGGTTATATGATTTTTTTGTCTTTTTGGGAATTTTTTTTTTTGTCTTTTCAATAAAAGTGACCTCTGATAGTAAGTGTAAGATCAAATGACATAGGTCAAGTATTTTCTCCCAGTCGAATATGAGACCAATTTAGTAGGGATGAAATGGCATGGGACATGAAAGGTGAAAGGACATGTGATGCCAACCATTTTGGGACATGAAAGGACAACCAAGCATTATTATGGATGGTATGGGAAAGGTGAATGATGTGGAAAGTCAAGTTGGAATGGTGGTAGACGATGGAGCAAAGTCAATTACACATGGCACCTGTTTGCCAGGTTTTGACCATGGTACTTATCCAAAGCACCACCAAAGTAGTTTTCACTATTGGATGGATTATTTCTCTTTACTATTTTCTTGATTGATTTTTTTTGTTTTGGTGTCACCAAAACACTTGTTTTCCATTTTTTCATCAAGGTAACACTTTTTTTTTTTTTAAATTGTATTTTTATGGTTATGACAAGACTTTTGAAGCTGTGTAGAATGCATAAGTCGTGAAAATGCACTGACCTTGTCCAGATGATCATGTTGGACGAAAGGACCTAATTTGGATGCGAGATGTAAGTGGAAAATATGAAGGATGATGGAAGTGGTAGATGAAAGAAGCTATGGTATGATCCCTAATGTGCACACTACATGGGCCACCAGGCTTTAAACACGAAGGAATTTGCATGACCAATGAGCTAGAGTATGTGAAGGGATCATTTTCATAGCTACATTGAAAGACATCACTAATGGAATTGGAATGATATGATGGATGTGTGAATATGGACAGATTGTATGGAGTCTATGGAATGAATGAAAGTGTCAAGGATGGAGATGTTGGATCAACAAGTTCTACTTTTGACTTTTCACCTTGATAGATGCCCCCAATAATTTTTGATACAAAGGCATGATTGGAGATCGACCTTTGCTTGCTTTCATTTTTTAATTTTTATTTTCATTTTTCCAATAGCTTTCTTTTTTGGCTAGAGGACTTGTCTCGATATTCTTTTCTTTTCATTTTTTGTTTTGATTCTTGATCTCCTTTTAAAGATAGCTCTGTCATCGAAGATTTTCTTTTAGTCTTTTCTTGTGATATGAATTGATGATCAATGTTTATGATGTGGATGGATTTGAATGAGATGGATGAAGTGGGTGGAATGACATAAGTTTTTAGTGGATGAAAGGGAGTGGTGATGTCATCAATGGAAAATTTGGGACTATCCTTTTCGATATTGCTAATGTCAAAGGAAGCTTGCACATCCTAATGACTTGGTAAGATGACTTAGTAGAGGTGACAGTAGGGGGTACATATCCTAGCCTAGGGCAAGTGAGATGGAGAGATGATGATTGAATATCCTCAGCGGGATCCTGGTCAAAGAGTGGATTATCATAGATATAGTGGTCAAACATGGGGTTATCATAGATATAAGAAAAGTTTGAGAGGAAGCAGATATGGAAAATTTAGATGTATCATCAAGATCCCAAAATTTTTTGATCCAAGCACAAACATTTTTTTGTGTTCCTTTTGAAGTTATCTTGTCATCATTGTTGGAACCCTGAACCTTCTCAGCATCATTAGCATTATTGTTTGTCAATAACTTGTCCATGCAGTATTCTACACATCCCATGTCATGGACTTGGACCTTGGGGTTTGATGGTTTGGTGAATGGATCAGATGACTTGGTCAATGAGGATGGATCAACGTAGTGTGACAAAGTGGAGGATGAAGATTCTTTATTGACTAACACCTAGAATTGAGGAGTCCCTCTCAGATTGCTACAATATTGAAAGGGGTTAGGTTCACCAATGACTGTTATTCCAGTGCCTTTGTGAGGTAACTTGAGGCATTGATGATATGTGGATGGTATGGATTTCATGGTGCAAATCCATGGTTGACCAAGGAGGAGGTTGTATGGGAGGTCAAGGTCCAAGACTTGAAAATTAGTGTCCATAACTACGATTCCAACTCTAATGGGTAATGTGATAACTCCTTTAGATGAGAATTCTTCATCATCATATTCTTTTATAACAATGATTTTAGTTGTGTCTACACATGCTTCCAAAAATCCTAATATCTTAACCAGTTTGAGGGTACAAATGTTCAACCCTGCTCCACCGTCTACTAGGACTCGTCTGACTTTGTGTTTATGGATAAGGAATTCAAGATGCAAAGGGTCATTATGGTTTGTATTTTTAGTTGAATAGTCTTGGTCGAAAAAAGTGACATGATGGGAATTAGCCAAGTAGCCCACCATCTCTTGGAAGTGGTTTACATCAAGGTCAGTGGGAACAGTTGTGTCTTATAGGGCCCTGTCAAGAATGGCTCGATGGTCAGGTGAGATATGCAATAAATCTAAGATAGATATTTGTGTGGATGTCTTCCCTAAATGGTCAAGTAAATTTTATTGGTATTTTGGTGGTCGTTGTTATTTTGGAGGACCTTGGATTGTCACCTTAGTTTTATGAGTATTAATAGGGCATTCTGGCAGCTTCTTTATGGTAATGGTATTGATGTAATCATCAGTCATGTGAATATGATTTACTATGGTGGTATAGTCAAATTTGGAATTAGTGTAATTGGCTAAATTGTTGTTGGTCTTATTACCCGAGTTGGAGGCCTTTCCTTTTCCATGATCATGTAAAGGATCTATGAAAACTTTATGATCACTATTAGATGATTGTTGTTGTTTTCTATTAACCTCGATAGTACCATTTTCAACAAGTTCTTGGATGTTATTCTTTAATTATCAGTATTATGAGGTGGAATGTCCCTTAGCTTGGTGATAATCACAAAATAAATTGTTGTCCCACCATGATGGTTTGAACTATCTCAAGTCATATGGTTTTACTTCAGGAAGTTTTATGGTGTTATGTTGAAAATTTTGTTTGAAAATTGACTCAATTGGTTCCCCAAGAGAAGTGTATTTATGTCTGGTAGGGAATTTCCTTTAGACTCTCTGTTCTTGAGTGTTTTGGATGACATTTGATGTTTGATTGGAAGTTCTAGGTGCATTGTTGGTGAATGCATTGGGTCCTTTGAGTGTAATGGTAGGGAATGTGTACTTTGTCTTGGCATCAACGAATCCATCATTGGTCGCATTCTTGTTACGAGCCCAATATTTTCCTTTGTCATTTGATGTGGTTTGGGTGGTCATGTTTTTATTAGTATTCATGATTTATCCCTTGTCAATGAGGGCCTTATCAAGGATAATTCATTTCTCCACTAGGCTAGAAAATGAAGTACAACATTGCATTCATAACTCTTGTCTCAAGTTTGAGTTAAGGTTTTCAATAAACATGACAACTTTTTGTTTCTCAGGTATTTCAATGGGACATCGAGTAGCCAAACCCCTCCATCATTGGAAGAAGGTTACAAAGTTTTCACCATCTTCTTGTGTGGTATGACATAGGGTGGAAATAGTTATTTCATTGTCAATATTGAATGCAAAGTGTTCAATTTTTTCTGGTAGTTCTCCCCATGTTCTTATGCCAGTTGGTAGATGTGCAAACCACTCAAGTGCTATGCTTGTAAGACTTCACAAGAATATTCTCATTAGATATGTAGGTTTGTATGCAATTTCTATACAAGCTATGGAAAACTCTCTTATGTGTTCGATAGGATTTCCCTTCCCTCTATACTTAGGCAAGTTAGGTGTGACATAGCCATGTGGGAATGGTGACATGTATAGATTCTTGTCAAATGGATAGGGACATAAGTCATTTGTGGAGTAAGTCTTCTTGTTGGAAACTTGCATGTTTTCCCTTTGTTGATGTAGGGAAAGCATTTGAGTTTGTATGACATCAACTTGATTCAATGATGGGTCTTGTGCATTTTGAGAGCTCATGTTGGCATATTGGAATCCAATATTATAGCATGCATTTTGATTGGGTACATGTGTGCAAGATGGTATTTGGTTATGAATTTTTTGATTTGGAATATGAGTGTAATGGGGAGGATTGGATTGTGTATTCCATGAAAAGGTGTGACCATGTGGATTTTGTTTGCTAGAGGGTCCTTGGTTTCCATGTTATGTGTTTTGCAGAATAGAGCCTTGAGTATTGTTTTGCACGTGTATGAGGAGTAGGCCCTTTTTGTGACACAATTGTATGTTGAGAGGCCCCCATATTTGGTATGGAATTTGTTTTCGGATTCTTATTGATAACAATTTTTGGTCTCTTGGTTGAGGTTTTTATGCCAAGTAGATTGGAAGATGATTCCCCTATGGTATTTAATGTGGAAAAGGGGATAAATGAGGCACCAAAGGGTTGTGACAGGGATTGTGTCATGGTTGGTGTCGTTCCTTGTGTCGTATTTTGGGTGTCAAGAGGTTAAGTGTGGATTGTTGTTGCATCTTGTGTGGATCCTCCCAATGGCATAGAGGTGTTGACTTGTGGGATGGTGCCACTGGAAGTAGGTGTATTATGTCCTTGGTTTTGTTTATTTGGTGTGATTGCCGCTTGTAGTGTGTTGATGTCAAAACCATGGGGTAATGTGGCTCCTTCTAACAATATTTTTTCTAGGAAACATTGAGTGTCTAATGCAAGAATTTCATCCACAAGAGAGGCTACTTCAAGATCTTGTGCAACTGCCTCTACTTCTTTTATGGTGACAGTTCCTTCTGGGTCTCTAAGGACAAAATTTTACAAATGGATTAGGGAATGACTTTCACAGTATTGGTGACCCTTGGAAGGAATTAGCAAAGGGGTTGAAAAAATTGTCATCTCGTGGGAAGGCCATTTCTTTTTGTTTCCATTGTAACCTTGTTTCGACCATAAAAGACTTGCAAGAGGGAGGTGAATATGAAGGTGATATGGTATGATGTCTAAGGATGACTATGACCAAGGTATGACTAAGACCAAGGTTTTGATTAAGACCAAGGTATGACTAAGACCAAGGTTATGCAACTATGTTTTTGGTTTTTTCAAATTATAGGATATGCCTAATGATGGTACCAGGTTATGGATTTCAAAGTGACAATATTTCAAGACGTCAATAGGATAAATGTCACAATAAGGTTCCAAAGCTACGGTAATGTCTAAGGATGATACCAAGATAAAGGATCAAAGTGACAATAGTCAAATGTCAAGAGTGTCACAATGAGGTCAATATATTGAGTGCATCTAAGGTATGAAAGTGTGGAAGGATGATGTGTGAGAATGGTAATATTACCTGAGAGGATGACTAATATGACAACTAAACACCTTATGGAAAGTTTAATATAATGTTTCTTAATCAAACTAAGATAGCAAAGGTTAAAAATCTGATTTATCAAGACCTCAATGATGGTAAGGACTAAAATGAAAAGTTGAAAAAGGTGGCCTCAAACTAGCCTTGTGAGTTGAAGAGCCAACCTAAATTGAAAAAGGACTAAGGTAATGAAAAAGTGAATTCAAGATAAATCTGATTTGGTCACTATGGGTTGCTCTAAAGTCTGAAAAGCTTCTAAATCCAAAACCTACATTAAGGTGGATGCAAGCTAAAGGATGACCTAATGTTTGACCTATAGCCAATGTAAAGGATGAAATGATGGAAAAATGGATGGATAATAAATTATAGATATGGAAGCTTGCACATTTGTGATCAAGGACCAGGTGATGCTTAGGATTGATCACAAAATGGATATCTCAGTTTTCCCCTAAAATTTTCAATGGCAAGAAATTGCACCATTTTGAGTCTCAGTTGTGGTGTTCTGTAAAAATTTGTGTCATTCTGGAAATTTTGATTGTGGTTTTTTGGATTGAAATTGTGGTGAATGATAGTCAATTGCAGTTAACAGTGTGCTTTCCTAAGTTTTGACTGAATTTTGACCAATTTTTTATGTGATTTTGTAAAATTGATTTTGGAAAACATGACAAATAGTCTGAAGAAACTTATTTGGTTTGGTCTGAGTGTGAAAATATGTAATTTCAATGTGTATAAAGACCCTCATAGACAATTCATAACCTAGGCCTGCAAGAGATACTACTTGCTAAGTCCCTACTTGGATTGCTCCAAACACCTAAACAAAGCGAGCAGCTAGAGATCTTGGTGACATTGGCTCCCCCTTACACAGCATGGGCACACCAAAATCTCTTACCCTTTAAGATGCTAATATCTTGTGAACCAAGGTAATTCCTATCTCTAGAATGAATGGTGGAATGCAGGGTAGCTTCAAAGGTCTAACCTCCTGCACCAGCAAGTAAAAGGGTTTTTGGCTTCTAAAACAAGTGGTTCTTAATTCATGTTTCAGGGTAATACCAGTGCCTATACATGTGGTGAGATTAGCTCAATTATGAGGCCTCCCAGTCCCTTCATTAGAAAGTATTTTGATGTATCTCATGGATACTGAGGGTGACACTCGTTGGTATAGGACATTTGCACTAGGTGATTGAAGAATTTCCCAACAATCACAATTATTTATACAACGGACTGAAACAATGTACCACTTGGGTCATTCCCTCTCACAAGTTGGGAGGCAAGACCTCTAAGGGTAACAAAAGCAAGATAAGTATGTTGTTTTTTATCTCGAAGATCACGCGAAGCACAAGGAGAGAGAATATACATCTTTTTCTCACACTCGCATGATGTTCATTTTAAAAAGAAATTTTCCAAAACCAAATATTTGAGTGATTATGCAAATGTATAAAAGATGCTTTTGATTCTCAATATCACCAAATGGTGTGAGATAAGAGCATACACACCTTAAGACAATTTACAAAACCTCAAGACAATGAAGACACTAGTTCTTTTTAACCCTCTGAGCAATATGTGAAGAAGACACTTGATGCAAGGTTAATTTTATATGAATGAGTGAATATGCATGTTCCTTTTTAACCAATGAGTGAAGAAATGAAAATTGTTATAAATTTTAAGCCCAATGACATGTAAATGCAAGGTTAATTTTAGTCCTAGTGAGTGTATGAAAATGAAACAAGGTAGATAAGTTAGCAAAATCAAGTGAAATGCCTTCTTCCTACCTATGCCACATACTAGAAATCCAATGTCAGTAATAGAAAACCCCTAGACTATGAAATGAAAAAGATCTAAATTGGAAATTCTAACTGAAACCCTAAATTTTAAATTATCAAGCAATTGTGTCGCAGAAAATAGTAGTTGTGGCTCAAAACCAGAAGCAATTGCATCATAGGAATAGTGACTGTCATTCAAGATGTCAGTTGTGGCTCAAAAAATTGATTCCAACTCTCAGTCGATATCAGATACAGTGAAGCCCAGAGCAATTGCGGAGAATGAAAATTGATTGCATCACACGAACGTAGACTACAAAATATGAAAATTCCAACCAAATCCAAACAACTAACAACTAGTATGATATGCAACTAAGGTTAACCTAAGGAAATAAAAAACCAAATAACAAAAAATTTCTAGAAAACTTGACAAATTAAACAAAGTTGAAATATGCCCCAATCTGAAGTAGTTGTGTCATTTTGCTTCATGGTTGTGGCACTATGTCAGAGGTGATTGCATTTTTTTAGCTCGCGGTTGTGTCGATTCGTACCTGCAACCTACAAACCAAAATTTTCATATGAATTTTGCAAATTTTTCCTTTCATGTTGGGTTCACCAATTTAAATTAGGGTAAAATTATCAAGGTTAGGCAATAATGCATGTAAATCAAACCCTAATGACAATGAAGTACAAATAAGCAAAAATACATAAAACATAAAATGATATTACCAAAGAGTCTTCATACCACCATTTATTCACCTTCATTGCACTACTCCATTTTGCTTGATATGAATAATTGCCCTCATATTTTTTAGTATGCAAATAGGCCTAATGACAATGACAAAGCAAAATATTGAAGATTATGTTTGAATAGGATGCACTTAACATGATAGTATGTAGATAGACTAAAAAATAAAATGTCTCTAGACTGCTTGTGGATAGATTGATAATGACAAAATAGATGCCTTTTATATATATCAACATACATCAATCAAGTCAGCCTAATTAGATGTAAATATACTTGATTCAAAATAGCTTGTCGGATCAAACAAAAAACTTCTTTTTCACTTAAAAAAAAATGTGTAAGACATAAATTAGGTCAACCTAGACCTAAGAAATATCTGATTAATCATTCATGAAGCATACACCACTTATTCATGTCGGTGAGAAGAATTTACAAAACATGTATGCCAAAATTTTGTTATTTATATATTTCATCCATTCAACTAAGATTTCTAAAATTTGGTATATAGATGCATTCGATTTTCCTTAAAAACATATTAAAACCACATAGTTTGATCTTTTGATATGAACAATTCCCAACCAGATTACCAGATTAGAGTAACTGAAGAACAATTTACCAGATGGACACAAACTATCACCAAAAAATTTTGGCATTAATGACAATACATCAGAGGGATTCTTCTTCATTCTTCCAACATTTTCATTTAGTTTATCATCATTTATTGCATTATTTTCCTTTATTTTATCATCATCCATTGCATTATTTTGCATATTAGTTCATTATCCATTCCATTGGTTGTATTAAATTTGTTTTATTGCATTTCATATACATCCATTTGTTGAACATACAAAATACTAAGAGGGGGGGTGAATCATTATTCCATAAAACATTCACATAAAATCCATCTAATCATTATCACAATTCTAACTGAATTGGCAAGAGAGAACATAGAAACAAATCAATGCAACCACACACATGAACATCGGTATTTTTATGTGGAAAACCAAAAAAGGGGAAAACCATGATGAGGGTTAACTCACAATATATTATATCCGGATACAAGATATTACAAAGCTAACTTCCAGGACTCACTATCCTCGAAAAAGCCTCAATGCCTAAATATAAAAGATAGCTAACCACCAAGATACAAAGATTGTGGCTCACTGCCAAAAGGTTTGAACTGATAGAATACACCTTCAATGTATAGGATTCAGTTCCAATGAAGCTCAGAATATGATGTACTACCTCACACAAGAGTCACTCAACAAATATACTATGATCCCCAATTCATAAAATATTTAGACTCATATCCTCTTTCATCGTTCTTCTACACTCTCACTCCCACTCACTTCACACACCTTTCTCTCTTCAAGGAATCTTATATATATACAAGTATGTCTTAATCATTGATTAGGTCAGCCTAATTAGATGAAGATTAAATAATTAAAACACTCGTGTCAGCACCCTATATGATTTAAAACATTTCATCCATGTAGTGCATTATACCAAGTCGACTGACATCCATAAAGAATAACTAGTCTTCATAGTGAATTGCATACATTAGGTTGGCCAAGACTAGAACTTAATTCATAGAATCTCCAAACCATCATACAATCCTCAAAGAAAACACCTTCCAGATCTGAGACCACATCAAATTCTCATCATACTATCATCAAAGAGACTACCATTAAAACAACAACATTAAAATGTTCTCCTTAAGAAAATGCGGAGTCTCCCACACTGATACGCTAAGTAAGGAACAATAGTAGAATACAAAGTTGGAACTCTATCAGAGATAAAAAAAAAATCTCACAACCCAAAACTTCTCAAGATCCAGGATATAGTTTTTTGAATGAGACAAGATAACATGGTTAAGAGATTAGAGTCGTATCTATTCTTGCGGTGAGTTCCAAACTCAAATACCAACACACTGGCTCATCACAAAAGAACATTACTGGTAGAGAACAACTTCCGGTAAACCAAGTAATCTTCCCATATAGTTGTCACCATGTTGACATCAATGACAACATAGAAACAACCAACACAAACCATCCACACTTCATGCTCATGTTGCAAGGCTCCATATTTCCAATAATCTCCCCATTTGGCATTGATGGTAGCATGCATGTCAAAAACATTTTCAATATATGACAAAACTGAATACTCCCCCTAACAAAACTATTCTTCTCAAAAAAAAAATTCTCTACCAACCTCTATCTCTCCCCCTTTGACATAAATGGAAAAGGATGGGGTCTGGTATATATGTATATATGCATCAAAATATAACCAAAAAGATATAAACACAAAAATTGAATCAACCTAAAGAAGAAGAACCTTTGAGACTCTCCAGGATGACCTTCCATGACACTTTTCCTTCTTCACATGTAATCCTTTTGCACTTACAAGATTCTTGTGAAATAGTTCAAGCTTAGTTAAGGACTCTATAGCATCTACTAAAGTATTGGGATTAATATTTATCTCTAATAATTCACCAATATTTTCAAGAGCACTAGAAATAGGAACATGTCTAAGCTTAATCATTTCTTTGAGCACCACAAACTTGTTAATAAATTTTGTTCTTTGGTCTTGCAGGGAAAAGAATTTATCCTAAAGTTGCACAATGCAGCACCATCTATGATTGTCTCTATCCTTTTCCAATCTGTATGTATCTACCTGAGTGGCCATTCGAGTTTCACTACTCCTTACCTCATCTCTTATGTTCAGTGTACTTCCAGACCAATTTAGGAAAAAAGAAAGTAATTATTGTGCCTCTTCCTCACAAAATTGTACACTCTCCAACTCCATCACTCAACAATGTACATTTGCACATTTTTCCTTAATATCTTCCATATTTTCTTCAGCAGACTTGATTCTAGCATTCACTTCTAGTCCAGAGATATAGACCTTCAAAGAATTTATCAAATTTCTTAGATTCTCCACAACAAAAATAGATGAATCAAAATTAGCACCGGGAATAACTTTCTACAATTCTTCCAGAGCTCCTTGAATATTTACTCTTTCATGCTCATGTTGATCTCTCTCAAACTCACTTCCTTCTTCAACTTCTTGTTTGACAACACTCTTTCTTTTCTTTCATATTCTGGTTACACTACCTGAGGTACCTTCCACATTAGGATTCTTAGGGATTTTTAAAAGAATTTTTGCATAATAATCAATTTCAACCTCTAACACTTCATATAATCTAGCTCGGATATCCACACCAATCTTGATTCAATTGCTTCCATGTGACAGAAATTTGTAGACACTAGGAAATTGATACTTCTGAAGTACCTTTCAGTAACACTTGCTAGAATCCTTGATCTTCTATTCATTTTCATCTGAATATTTCCAAAGAATGTAGCAAGAGAAGTCTCTTGTGCAACCAAATTTCAAATATTTATCATGAAGTTCCTAATTTGATAGGAAATAGGCTCTGTATTTGAGCATTCTATTCTTCCTATTACTAGTAACTCTTACAAAAAGTAAAAGAGTAAGTAGACAACCAAATTTCCATATCATAAATTATTCTTCTTAATCTCCTCGATTTCCTTTAAATTCTTCAAAAGATGTATCTGAAGTAATTCACATAGGGCATAATCCATACCTCTTTTAACCATATCAACAACAATATGTTCAGCAATAGCAGACACTATGAGGTCATTGCTAGGGATACAAACTTTATGACCAGCGACCATTTTTGCATACCTAATAATTGGATCCACAATTGATCTCAAATCAATCTCTTTCCCTTCAAGAGCTGCATCGATTACCTCAATTATATCTTGCTCATTTACAACTTTATGTTTGGGAAATGGTCTGGAGGAACACAGACCAGTTGCATCTCTGATTGCATCTCTAGTAATCAAATGTCCATCATCAATCCACAAAGATTCATTATGAATTTTGCTCAAAAAAATTCGAATATGCTTCATATTGAACTCAAACAAAGGGCTTTCTACCACATATCCAACTTCTTCTCAACTAACACTTTGTAGGCATCATGATTCTCTTCCAATTCATTCTTCCATAGAATGCTCGATTGGACTGGTGACATTTCCTCTATCTTACTATAAACAAATGCATAAATATATGTTATGGGCAACACCCTAGGAGGGATGCAAGAGAATGCACCAACAGAATCTTCTTATAGATTCTTCAAATATTTTCTCAAATTATCTTGCACTATATCTGCACTATTGACAACCTTTGAATTATCCATAGCAATAAAAATGAAAGTTTGTGTAAACAGGAATACCTTTGTAAATGCCAACAAGAAATGGATAGGTATCCAACTTCTAGAGCACACTTTGAATCCACTTGATTTCTCCTTCAAACCCTAAAACTCTGAATTTCTCTCTAAACTTCCTTTGCACATTTCTCCAAAAATAAATATGCCTCTTGAGATGTCTGAATTTATTTCTTTCATTTTGAATGCTTTTGCAATAAATGCTTCAAATTGGAGGTAAATTACCTCAAAAATTGTGTGCACCTCCATTCTTTCAACTTCTGCAAACTTCATTCTTCACACATGTGACTGAGAAATTCCTTAAATTCATTACCATATTAAATGTACTTCTTCCATGATATGACATAAGTACCGATGAGGGGGTTTATTAAATTTTATGATAATTTCCCCCCTTTAGTCATTGCTAGACTCAAAAATTGACAGGCGTAGAGGTCAGCACAGATAAGACTGATAATTCTAATTTAACTTGCTTGAATTCTCCTTCCTTTCTCTAGATCCTTTTCATCCATTTTCTTGCTTCTTTTGAATCAATGATTTGATCATGCTTCTTCGCCGGATAATTATTTTTTCTTTTGCAGTTATTGACAGGTTGTTTTGGATTGTTGTACTTACAAAAAGCATCATTCTTCCTTCCATTTTTTCTTTTATTCAATCGATTCTCACACAGACTAGCTTTATGTCTAACCTTCTTGCACTTCAAACATTTTCCGGAGAATGATAAAGTATCCTTCATTTTAGTTTTGCATTCCTTTTCCTTATGACCAAATTTCTTGTAGGAATGACAAACACCATTGAAAGATAAATACCTTTTAGCAACAAGTTGTTTGAGGATATTTCTTTCAAAATTGCTTCCTAGATTCTTGATTTGTGCATCTCTTCATTGATTCTTCTTGTCAGTAGATTGCTTCACTTTATAACTTTGACCTTCCTCAAACCCTAAACCACTTTTATCCATTGCCAGTCTCTGAGAGATAATCAACTCATCAAGAATTGTAGAGCTTACCTTAAATTTGTCTTCAAAACTTCTTGCCTTTTTCAGATTAGATCTCAAGATTTTTACTTCTTGCTCAAGATTAGTGAATTCATCCTTCTTCCTTTGAATTTCAATTTCTTGACATTCTTCAGTTCTTTTCTTTTCATCCAATTGCTACAGCGGGCCTGAGACAATTTCATCTGCTTTAACCGATAGATCACATGCTTCAACACATTTTTTTTTAGATTTTCAACATACTCATTTACTTTCATCATGTCCTTTAGATCCTCTATTTATTCTAAACATCTAGTAGAGATCACTTCCGGAGGAAAAAAATTCGTATACTCAAGTTATGAGACCTTCCTCAAGCTATTAGGCTCCTTTCGAGGAACCAAGATCTAATACCAATTGTTGAACATCTAGAATATTGAGAGGGGGGCTAAATCAGTATTCCATAAAACCATTTGCATAAAATCCATCTAATCATTATCACAATTCTAACTGAATCATCAAGAGAGAACATAGAAGCAAATCAATGCAACCACATACATGAACACCAGGATTTTTACGTGGAAAATGCAAAAAGGGAAAAACCATGATGAGAGTTAACTCACAATATATTATATCTGGATACAAGATATTATAGGGCTAACTGTTAGGACTCATTGTCCTTGAAAAAGGCTCACTACCTGAATACAAAAGATGGCTAACCGCCAAGATATAAATATTGTGGCTCACTGCCAAAAGGTTTGAACTTATACAATACACCTTAAATGTGCGGGATTCAATTCCAATGAAGCTCAAAATATGATGTGTTGCCTCACACAATAGTCTCTCAAAAAATCTTCTCTGATCCCCAACTGATAAAACATTTAGGCTCATCCTTTTTCACCATTCTTCCACACTCACACTCCCACTCACTTTACACACATTTATCTCTTAAAGGAATCTTATATATATACAAGTATGTCTTAATCATCAATTAGTTCAGCCTAATTAGATGAAGAAAAAAAAATCAAAACACTCTTTTCGGCACCAAATATGATTTAAAACATTTTATCCATGTAGTGCATTATACCAATTCAGCTGACATCCATAAAGCATAACTAGTCTTCATAGTGAATTGCATAAGTTAGGTCGGCCAAGACTAGAACTTAATTTCTAGAGTCTCTAAACCAACATATAATCCTCAAATAAAACACCTTCTAGATCTGAGACCGCATCAAATTCTCATCATACTATCATCAAAGAGACTAGCATTAAAATCACAGCATTAAAATGTTCTCCTTAAGAAAATGTGGAGTCTCCCACACTAATATGCTAAGAAAGGAAGAATACAGAGTTGAACTCTATCAAAGATAACTTTCTACTCACAACCCAAAAATTATCAAGATCCAGGATACAGTTTTCTAAATGAGACATGATAACATGGTTAAGAGATTAGAGTCATATCTATTCTTGTAGTTAATTCTAGACTCAAATACCAACACACTGGCTCATCATAAAAAAACATTGCCAGTAGATAACAAATTTCATTAAACCAAGTAATCTTCCCATATAGTTGTCACCATGTTGAAATCAATAACATAGAAACAAACAACACAAACCATCCACACTTCATGCTCATGTTTCAAGGCTCCATATTTCCAACACCATTTTCACTTCATTAGGAATTTCTAATATGTCACAATGAATCACAATCATATCCATAACATAATCAAAACCATCACACACATATCCATACATCACTTCCTACATCACACATGTTAGTTATCCATACATTTCAATCATACACATAAATCAATATCATCACATTTTGCATCACAAATAGTTAGCATCACATCTCATATCCATTGCATATGCATACATGTAAATCATGTCCATCATGCATACATCCATCAAAAACATACAAAAAATCTCATAAAAATCCATAATCATCAACAACACTCATCTAGTCATAAATTTCATTATAAATTCCATAAAAATGTGCATCAACATAGTCCATAATGTCCATAAGAAAATAATACAACAGTCCATGTACTAGTAATATCAAAAAACAATAATGTATGTACAAGGGAAACATCATGTGTCATGAATCAATATGAGCATAATGAATCACTAAATCATCCCCAAAAATTTGTACATGGCCTACATATCTCTACTGCATCTACATAGCCACACCCTATGAATCTGTAAAAATTAGGTCTTTGTATCCCTCCTCCTCCTCCTCTCTAGCCACTGTTGGTCGCATTTGAATGTGAGGGTGATCCTAGAACTGCCCCCTCTCCTCCTCCTCCTCTCCCACTAGGTGGATCCATACTCCCACTCCTATAAGAGCTTCCTAATTCCCCTGAGCTCAATGGCCCTCTTTCTCTTCACTCGAGCCTTGAACCCTCTATCTCTAAGAATGATGGCCCTCTCCACTTTGTGAGTACTATTGATAAATACATGGTCTTGTAATAGGTTTCCTCCTATATGGAAGAGATCATATCTGCCCTATCCACCCTAGATTCCCTAGCAACATCCCTCTCTCTCTCTTATCTATCATAGTCATCTTATATCTTCCCCCTATCTTAATCCCAAGCCTCTTCTGCCAATCGTGTACTATCTCTCTCGGTGGTCATGATGCCTAGTGAGGTGCATACATTGTCTCTTTATCGTGAGGGTGTCCACCACTACCTATACCCTATATGTCTAGTCATGCAGAGTATTTCTCTCAGATGTCAAATTACCCACCATCTCCTGTAGCCGCTATACCTCTATGTGTGGGTTGTCATGCTTAGCCATGAAAATATCCCCCTCTCCCTATTGGGAACCCTGTAACCCATCCAACTTCCCCTATATTCTATCTCACTCTATTTTCTGATTCTGTGAATCATCCTTGACCTATCTCAATAACCTATGTATTCATGCTATCCTCACCTACACTCCCACTAACCTCACTACAATCTCATCATCAAGCTAGGGTTGGTGTAGTACTATGGCTCTTTGTACCTCAGCCACTACCTCCCCACCCTCTCCCTCCTCCACAACCACCTCCTCTATCTCCTCCTCTACCACTTTTCATCCATCTATATGATCCTCTATCATACTCTACCTTGATATATCCTCCTCTCCCTCCTCTCCCTCCTCACCCTCTGTTGTAGGAACCTGTCGAGGAGACTGGACTCTCCTCTCTACTGGGATCACTCTCCCTAGTCTCCACTCCCTCCACCATGTTGTGTATCTCTTTGTCACTCCTAGATCATCCACTCCTCCTCTCTAGGGCCATCTAGTCTCCTTTAGGCCATCCCAAGCATCCCTCACCCTTCATATTATCACTCGGCATTCCCATACACTGGTCTCATATGTCAGTCATGCATATCTCTCCTCAGGCTCTGAGATATCCTACTAAATCTTGAATTTCCTATTCACCTTATCAGGGTGATACATCTCCACTACATACTACTGCCACCCAATTAGAAAAAACTAGGTAAACATAAACCCTATCACCACCCTATCATCCTGTTTCCATGACTGAAATTAAAATACTTTGTATGGTTTCCATACAATCTGCTCACCTGTCAGATCATCCATCACACATCACCAATGAGATATTCTCCTCACCTTTGAATAGTGTAATGTGCCCCGATAATCAAATACAATGGCTCATCAGCAACCTGTGGTACATCCCTTGCCTCTATAATTGGCTAAGTGATCTTGATGTAATACCATACCCACACTTGTAGTAGTATCACATGGGTGACACCGGTCATCTATTTATAGCACACTAGGTGCATATCCCTATACAACTGGGCTAATAAACATGCCCCCCACACATACACACCTTGCCTCTACATCATCCCCAATACTACCTCCATTAGCACATCAGACTAAAAAATATCCCACTCCTATTTGGTAGGAGGATCCCACTAATCAATCCACATAAGTATAGCAATAGTGGCACCACCTCACCTATACACCCATCAATTCTAGCTGCATACCTCTATATGGGAGGTTTGTAGTCTCGAACACTACCTTTAGACTTTGCTCGATGGGTTGTGTGGTAACCCCCTCCACAACTAATCCCCATATTAGTAGCCATAGAATCCTCCATAGGTCCTCTAAGGTTATTGTAATATCCCCTTATGGGGAGGAGGAATGTACATGTCTCTGAGATCCAACGCTCAATTAGTGCAGTCAACATGGGCCTATGTGCCTTAACCGCCGATAACAAGGGCATATGTGATAATATTGCCACCTCCAAGATCACCTAGTCATCTCCCACCATGTCATGGGACATCATCAGGGTCATTGATCTCCACTCTCACATCTGCATGATTTTTATATCTCGTATCCATCCAATCAGCATGTCAAATTTCCTCATTTCCTTGTCCTTTAACATTTATTTTTATATCCTTTCCTAGAATGTACATTTTTTGTTCCTTCGCCCATCCCTAGAGTGGGTTCGTGCATTGGCACATTTTCCCATCCTTTTTCACATTCGCCTCTATGCATAGTGCATTCACCCCTTTGCTATGGTCGACACTAGTTCACCCCTGCGGGCTCATGCATATGCCTATTTGCCATTATTGGCACGCATACACTCATGTAGGCTAGCACATTTTCCTATCCACACCCCTTCTTTTAGGGGAAGATCTGCTTCACCCCCAACCTCGTGCATCCGTTCGTACTTATACGCAAATGCCCCTGTGGAGCATTGCACATTCACCCATCCCCTTTTCCTCTTAGGGATGAATCCACTTCAGCCCTCGCCTTGTGCATTCACCTATCCCATCATGCAATTGCCCCTGTGGAGCATTATGTATTTTTCTATCCCTTTTTACCCACATGGGCATTACATATTTTTATATCCCTTTTTACCCACATAGGTGAATCTGCATCACCTTAACCCTTGCAAAAATGCCCCTCTAGAGGTGCAATCACGCCTCCCCTTTCCCTCGCAAAAACGCCCATCTAGACCAATTCCCCCACCCTCTTCATGGGTGAATCCACCCATCTCGATGGGAAAATCCACCTTTACGATGGGTGAATCTGCCCTGCTACAGATTTCAAACTCAAATTAAATACAAAAAATAAAGTACAAGGTCAGTTTTTGAGGCATGCCTGACCAAGAACCCCTTTGCTTTGGTACTAGCCTCGTATAGTGTCCAATCGGTGGGGAATATCGCCTCCATGTGCCATTTCACTCTCTAAGCTCTCCAAGCTCTTTTATGCACAATGGTCAAAGTGAATAGTAACTTAGGTAAGTTACTATTTAAAGCTTACATTTTTACCCCTCCCCCTACAAAACCCTAATTCACTCTTTTGGCTCCTATTTGCACTCTGTTGTTCCATTTTCCTTTGTTTCTTTGTCATTTTTCAACATTTTTCACCACAGTCCTCATTCATTTAATGTTTTTGTCTTCATTCATTTAATATTTTTTGGGGGTAGTTATCTCATATTATAGGATTAAGACACATGTTAAGATCTTGTCTATTCATATCCCATATTTTTCCTTTATAAGCAAGGCATCATTTGTACATCCTAAAAGGAAACCTCAATTTAGTTGTAAGTCAAATATATCACTACAATCTTGAGTATTGCATATTGGCCATATCTTGCATCCATTTTTACAATTTTATGTTCATTTTTTTCCCTCTTGTAAAAGGTTGTTGTTGGTTTTGCAGGTGATCCTAGAGGCTTGAGTCCTTGAGTGACTATAGCATGGTATTAGAGCTTCAAAATTGCAAAAAACCTTCTTAGATCTAAGAGTAATTTGAGCTTGAGCTTTTGTAGGGTGCACATTGGGGTGAAACAAACCTCATAGTTGAATCTAGAAGGCTCAAAAACCCCCATTTTTATATAAAATACATGGTATTTTGTTGAAAAAATTGGCCCATTTTTCAAGGGTTTGCAAATTTGGCAAAAAAACTCATACAGTCTATATGATACATACCCGTACAGAATGCACCTTGTTGTATGGGTCACAGGTGTCTATAGAATTGTCACTCGGAATTTTTTAGGGAAGATTTAGTTGTTGGCATCACCTTTACATAGGTTTAATGTTTTTGGTATAGCTCTATGTAGTTTGATTCATCAATGGTTAGCTAGCTAGTGCAAGGGCTAAAGGAACCCCTAGCCACCACTTAAGCGATGCAGCTATGCCACCGCTCAAATTGTCATCATCGCTCGAACTTAGCCAGTGGCACCACCAGAGGTCATTTTAAAAAAAAAAATATTAAGCGGTGTAGTTCAATGCAAGATAAGGTGCTTAAAATTTTTTAGCCCCAAATGTTAAAATTGTCCTCTGAAGACCCTAATAGGGCATTTTTCTATGGAGCATAACTTTCTGCCGGGTGTCAAGAATTTGCAAATGAGATATCAACGAAAATTTGGTTCTTAGCATTTCATGATAGTGTAAGCTATTTTTTAGATTTTTCCTTAGGTGAATTTTATTACTAGTTGAAGTCGAGTTTTCCTTTTTGGTCCTCTGAGCTCATAAACTTTTGCCATGACCTCTGATTTTTGTGATTCTTGCAACATTGAAAAGGTATTGATGAGTTCTACATTTCTATTCATGCACTTTTTTCAAATTTATCCCAGACATAATGTATTCATATTTGTGCAAATTTTCATTTTGGTTGAGTACTTGGACATACTACAACTTGGAAATGTTTTGTCCACTTGGGATGGCTTCATGTTCAGTATTCATCATATTAGAAAAGGTTACTTTCAGTTTGAGGATTTCCTTTTGAGATTTTTTTATAATTTTTCCATCTGGCATTGTAAATGTGCTACATATAAAGTGCCACATCGTATCATTGAGGGATTATTAATTGATTGATTGGGGGGGTCTCTTCGCACATTATTTTGATTCTTTTTCTTTTTCTCTTCTCATTTTCATGGATCATTCTAAGGTTCCTTTTCTAACATCATATAACTATTCAACATGGCATCAACATGCATGGAGTATACTAATGAATGAAGGTCACTCTCTATATACATTGAAAATAAGGTACCTGAACCTACAAATGTAGATAAAAAGATAAAATGGATTAGAACATATCAAAGCTCTTGGTTGTCTTCATAAACTAGTTTCTCAAGATTTGTTGTTCTAAATTGAATCATGTAAGAATTCTCATGAAGCTTGGGGCAAGTTAAAATCAACATAAGGCTCTAAAGTGAAGTAAGAGGCTATCAAATTGATAATGGCATAAGGCTTTCCAAATAAGCTCTCATCACATGGAATTTATCATTTTTCAACCTGTAACATACGAAAAAGGGAACCCTAAGTTTAGGATATAAACTAAGGGTTGTTTTTTGTTCCTTTTTCAAAAGTACATTAGGATGCAAATCAATAAAGTGTTTTGATTGAATTTCAACCATAAAGGTGAGTTAATCAGACCTATTTTTTATCCTTTTGAGCCTTAGAAATGGACTAGAATTAACCTTCTATAATTAACTGTAGAGAAGGGGGATTCACTACTCATGAGTTCTCTTCATTTAGAGAGCCTCATGGGGTGACCTTCCCTAAACTACCTCAAGGAACAACGCGAGGGTTCTAGAATAAAAAAGAGCAGTTCACAAACATTTTCTAGACAAACTAAAAAGCATGGAATACGATGACAGCACAACGCAGTGGCATCCCAGAGGCACACTGGCATCTTCTATGGACCAGAAATAATTTTTTTCATAGAAAACAACAAAGTGACTGCTAGTGATCTAATTACTGAGAATTTCCAACATATGAGAAAATAACAGAATATAATAGAGCTAAAATAAAGTAAAGTAGATGATAAAGTAGAAGAGGATGAGAGATAGAAGAAGCTCATGAAATCCCAACTAATGGAGCCTCCAGCAAGGAAATGTCTTAAGTACTTGCATGCGTAAAATCTAGAGAAAATGTTGGGGTTCTATAGGGGTTTGCCTCAGTCAAACCCTCATTTTAGTGTTCCCACCTCCATGGATAGATAGATAGAAAGAGAGAGTGTAACCAAAATGGACAAAGGTTGTGGTGAAAGCAAAACCCGCTTTAGGAGTAGAACCCGCACCACCAAGTATGAGTGATAAAAGCAATCCCCACTCAAGGAGGAAAACTCGTATCACAAAGTAAGTATGCAAATGATAGGAGATATGGAATCCTAGGATGCTCACAAGCATGAAATAAGGGAGGTGAAGCTATAAGGCTTAAAGAAGCCAAAGAGGGAGACAAAGAGATCTACAAGAGCCAAGAGTGGTGCAAAGAGTGTTGTAAAAGCTTGAGAGTGCTTAAATTTGTTGTAGCAAGCTATATGGAGTTGTGTAAGCAAGATAACAAGATAGAAATGTAAGAGCCCAAGCTAGAAAGAAGCTAGAAGAACTTAGAAGGAGCCATAGGATTGAAAGGATAACATTTAAGGAAGGAAAAGAAGCTTCTCGGGCGGTTACAAGGCATCTTGAGCTATTACCACCAACAAAACAAGTTAAAAAGTGGAAAACATGCATAGAAGTGGTCATTTAAATGTTGAAACATCCCAAGACGCTACCACAGCATGCAGACTTTCGTACGACATGCTAGTTTCCAGACGTATCATGCTACAAAATGAAAGGAACGAGAAAAGCACAAGGTTTGACGTAGAGCGGATGCACAAAGGTAGCTACTGAAAAGGGTCTAGAGCATCCTGAGAAGGGAAAAAGGTTGATGCAAGGGCTAAAATGAGCCTACACAAATGCTAAGGGAGTGGACACTAAATCGATACAAGAATGTATGTGAAATTGCAAGGGGTGCAATTTTATGACATTACATTTTTCCCCCACTTTAGCGGGCATATGAATCTACACTAATATGCATGGTAAAGGAAATCTCCTAAACATAAATAACATCATGATGCTAAAAGGATACTATAGAGGAAGCAGACAACTCCTCAAACCAAGGAAGCATGCCCCCAAGCTAAAGACCTACAAAACAAACACATTAGAGAACAGAGACCTACACAAGAGAAAAATGTTAGAACATAAAAAACCATTACACCATAGGGTTAGAGCATAAATACACACACACACACAAGCACACAACAAATTAAAGGATTTGAGTTAGCAAAGTGAAAGAGACCTCGATGTAAAAGGTTGTCTCAATACTATATTTCATCCAAAAATTTAAAAAATAACACATAGAATAATTCCAAAATGAAGATAAGAATGTAAGGATTGATTGCTTCAAGAGAAGAATGCACCCAAAAGTCAAGGAAGCAACCAATATCGAAGAGAAAAGAGCATATTCTCAGGATGAAGAAGATGTAGATCTTTAATCCAGTATATACGATTGGGAAGAGAAGAGAGAAGTGAAAGGCTCAATGAGAAATCAAGAAGGAATGAAAATTCCAAGAGAGATAGCTCCATAGGTACTCTCTCGTAAGGAGGTTCAAACAAAAAGGACTCCGTAGCTCCGTGAAACTATGAAGTTGCGCAAAGTACACTGAAGGGCCTCAAACCAACAATGGACAAATCCTGCATGATGAAAGCATCTCATAGGCCCACAAACCTACAAGGAGGCAACCCCCAAGATCTCTTACATGAAGGAATCCCCATGAAGCAAGAGCCTTACAGGCCCGTAGACCTGCAAGGAGGTGTCCCCCAAGATTTCTCACATGATGGAAACCCAGTAAAGTAAGTGCCTTACAGGCCCACAAACCTACAAAGAGGCGTCCCCCAAGATCTATCACATGATGGAAACCTAGTAAATTAAGTTCCTTACAGGCCCACAAACCTGTAAGGAGGCGTCCCCCAAGATCTCTCACATGAGGGAAACCCAGTAAAGGGGACTCCGCAAAGTCAGACTGGAAAGCGGCTTCACATGCGCACCTGCAAAGCAACATGTTAATCAACAAACTAAACATGTTAGGAAAGCTTAATGCAAAGGATCTCTATAGGTTATCAGTCCTAAAAAGAAAGAATAATTAGAGAATCATGTGGCTACTACAAGTTGTATTATAGGACAGTCATAGAATAGAAGGGCCTAGTTATGTTATCCCCAAACTAGACACCATAGAATTCATTTGAGATAAAAACTTTCAAAGGGGGATCCCTTGGGAACCCTTTAGAAGAAAAAGGGGTCCACTAGAGGGACACTTCATTTGAAAGATAGAGAGAAGAGAGGGGGCTCCTTAAGAAGGACACACATCTCTATAACAAGTTATCACTTCCCCCAGCATACAAGGGAGGAGAACCATGCAAGATACCTAGAACATGTAGGATAGAGGTAAAACTCGATATCACTTGTCATTTGAAGAAGAGGTAGGTGCATCAACAAATAAATGGGTGATGGCACCTAAATCACAAAGTTGTATTTTATCCTTCAAGGCCTTACATTCACTAGTACTCAATGGTATGCACAAAAAGAATGTTTTTCTTTATCATGCTTATGATATTTCTTACATGGAGAGGGAAGAGTAATCAAGTGGTCTTTTAGAAGCCACAAAAAAATACACTCTTGCTTAGACAAAGGATGAGGAGTAGGAAGCAATCCTTTCTCTTCTGGAGAAAATTCTGACCACTCACAAGAAGATATGAAGATAGAAGACAAAGGAGGATGGACCAATCCATGAGAATGAGGTTGAGAAGAATTCTTGTCACTCAACCATGGCTTTCATTTAGATTGTTCATTCAAGCAACCAAGCCCCAAATTATGCTCACAGGGTGTGAATTCTATAGAGACTTGAATTCCTTGTTCACAATGGGGATTATGCTCCTTTATGGGATCACCATCATCCTTATTAACAGGACTGCCAAAGTTATCCTCTTTAGCAGAAGCATAATCATCTTCCTCAAAAGGAGGATCAACACCAAGAACATGACAATTTATACTATCCTACGATACAAAAGAATGATCATCTTTGATAGCAGGTTTGGATGATGTTATTGGAAGGTCTAAGTGGATTCGGGTGACTTTATTTTCTCCACTGAGGGATTCCATAAAGTCTAGAGAACCCCAATCATCACCAAGACATGCATTCTCTTGAGAAGAATTAGAAGGAATAGACTTAGGATTTCTCGCTTCAGAAGGATCTTCTTCAGGGACATCTATCTCAAGAGTACCCTTTGTAGGAGGTACTATTGGAGTAAACATTGACACATTGGAAGATACTAAAGGAATAAGAGTAGGCACAACTAAAACCTGACCAACAACTGCCATCTCACATAGGTGCATAGCCTCAAGGTCAGCCTTGACTGTGACTACTCAATTGTTACAAATGAAAATTGATTTATGCAAGGTAGACGGAACTGCACCCATAGCATGAATCCACGGTCTACCAAGAAGAAGATTATATGATAGTTTTTCTAACATACCATATATAAGGGTGGGTACAGTAACGGGTCCCAACCTCAAAGGCAATACTATCATGCCTAGGGCTTGTAAACCGACATTATCAAACCCACGAATGGAAATAGAAGAATCATTAAGAGAAGATGAATCAATATTAATCTTAGGCAATAGATCAATGCTACATACATTGAGTGTTGAACCAGCGTCAATGAGAGTACGTCTAATGCCAATATTATTAATGTTAACTATGATCATTAGAGGGTTCACTTTCTTCTTTACTTCCAAAGGTGGGAGTTCCTACAGATAGAACATAATATTCGGCGAATCTGCATGAATATGAGCTATCAACGCCTCAGCATCTTTCGGCTTAGTGGAAGAAGGAAAGAGGATCTTTTGCAAGGATTTTTGAAGCATACCTTGATAAACTGGAGCAGACTAAAGCATGTCCCATAGTGAGATCTTATTTGGAGTAACCCGAGGTTGCTCGACAAGATCTTAATCACTGGGTGCTTTACCTGTAGGTTTAGGTGCTTGAGAAAGGCTTGGTTGTTTATTCATTCGATTCTTATAAGTATGGGCTACTGCTCTATAAGAGGGAGCCTTAGAAAGATCAGGAGAGTTACTATCAAATGGAACACCATTAATAGAAAAAACCCTTTTAGGAGAAGGAATAGTTGGGGTTAGATTAGTAACGGGTCTCTTAAGCCTTTGAGGGGTAGTAGAGCCATAGATTATATTTACAGACTCATCACAACTAGTGGAATAATTATTTGAAGACATATTCTCAACATCAATCTGGGGAGGATCAGATGTGGAAGGAGGTTCATCATTGACTAATGCATTATCTCTAAAGGAGAGTGCATTTGAATGAAGAGAATGTAGAGAAATATTAAGAAAGATATTGATGATTTCATCTTCTTGCAACAAGATATCCTTCAAAGCAAGAGGAATCTCATGAGAAGGATCAAAGATACAAAGTGACATGGGCAAAGCCAAGTCACTAACACATGCATGAAATGGAATATCACTAACATTTTGAACAAAATTAGATACTAAACTAATAAAAGAAGATATTAAATTCATTTTGGGGTGATAGAACTGAGAAAAATCAAAAATCCAGATTTTTGAATTTTTTTTGATATTTTCTAGGTTCTAGTAATTTGCATTTTTGGAGGATTTCAGAGCATAATTTAGGGTCGAAACTTGCGTCGGTCTCTAAAATTTGATAATCAAAGGCATATTATTTTAGGGACTAAATTATTCCTCTTGGAGATCTTTCCAACGGTGTAAACGGTTCTGAATTCCGAGCACCGAGTCAAAAGTTATTACCCCACCAAGTAGGGGTAAATAAATTCCTACTTTTTTGAAAAATAATGTGGTTCACATCGGGTTCACCAAAATTTAGAGAAGGGGGATTCGCTACTCACGAGTTCTCTTCATTCAGAGTGCCTCACGGGGAAAACTTCCCAAAACTACCTCAAGGAACAGCATGAGGGTTCTAGAATCAGAAAGAACATGTCATGAACATTTTATGGACAAACTAACAAGCTCTTGTCCAAAGGAAGAAAGCACAAAATATGGACAATAGTGTGGCACGCTGGCATCTCGTACAAACCAGAAAGAAATTTTGTCACATAAAACAACAAAGTGACTACTAGCGATCTAATTACTGAGAACTTCCAAAGTACCAGAAAATAACATAATATAATAGAGCTAAAATAAAGTAAAGTAGATGATAAAGTAGAAGAGGATGAGAGATAGAAGAAGCTCACAAAAACCCAAGTAATGGAGCCTCCATCAAGGAAATGTCTTTAGTACCTGCATGCATAAAATCTAGAGAAAATGTTGGGGTTGTATAGGCATTTGACTCAATCAAACCCTCGTTTAGGTGTTCCCACCTCCACGGACAACTAAGCAGAAAGAGAGTGTAATCAAAATGGAAAAAGTGTGTGGTGAAAACAAAACCCGCTTCAGGAGTAGAACCCACACCAAGTATGAGTGATAAAAGCAATCCCTTCTCGAGGAGGAAAACTTGTATCACGAAGTAAGTACGTAAATGATAGGGGCTATGGAATCTGAGGATGCTCAAAACCATGAAGTAAGGGAGATGAAGTTTTAAGGCTTAAGGAATCCAAAGAGAGAGACAAAGAGAGTTGCAAGAGCCAAGAGTGGTGCAAAGAGTGATGTAAAAGCTTGAGAGTGCTTAAAGCTATTGTAGCAAGTTGTATGGAGCTATGTAAGCAAGATAACAAGAGAGAAATCTAAGAGCCCAAGCTAGAAAGAAGCTAGCAAAACTTAGAAGGAGCCATAGGATTGAAAGGATAGCATTTAAGGAAGGAAAATAAGCTTCCTGGGCAGTTACAAGGCATCCTGAGCTATTACCACTGACAAAACAAGCTGACAAGTGGCAAACATGCACAGAAGTGGTCATTTGAACGTTGAAACATCAAAGGATGCTAGCGTGGTGCACGGGCGTCCACGCGGTGTGCTAGTGTCTAGATGTATCATGCTACAAAATGACACGAACAGGAAAAGCACAAGGTTCGACGCAAAGTGAATGCGCAAAGGTAGTTGCTAAAAAGGGGTCCAAAGCATCCTAAGAAAAGAAAAGGCTGATGCAAGGGCTAAAATGAGCCTACGCAAATGCTAAGGGAGTGGACACTAAAGAAGATACAAGAATGTATGTGAAATTGCAAGGGGTGCAATTTTATGACATTACATTAACCTAATTAGATTATGTGCCCTAATATGAAAAATGCAATATCCCGACAATGCATAGACTGAAACAACAGTTTGCGGGAAAATCTAGGAAGTGTTGTACCTGCCCAAAAAAATTGGTTTCAACCCCTGTAGGAGGACATGGGTTCCCTAGGGTGTAGGGGTCCTTTTAAAGGTTTCCTACTCAACTTTTGTGGTCCTCTGGTGTCAAATCTGAGACTCTCATTTTCACTTGTAGAATTGTTGGAACACTATCACATAATTTTGTAGGTGAGTTTGTGTGAGTTAACAAGATGTAGGGATTCAAATGAAACAATGAGTAATTTTTCTTCAATATTTCTTCAATCATCTTCAAACCTAAGATCTGCACATTCACAGAGAGAAGAGAGGTTGTTCCATTTAGGGGCTTTCCTCAGTCAAACCCCATGTAAGTGTTTCCACTTCCACAATGGCAATGTCAATGATAAAATGATAATGGATAGGAAAGGAATGATGAAATCACAAAGTGCTACAACTCACCACCCTTCAATGGCTTCCTTGAAGGATTGAAGTCATGCACATCACCTCAAGGTCTTGGATCTTGCTTGCTTGATTGCTTGAATTCTTTGGAGACCTACAAAATGAGTTACCCTTCACAAAACAATGATAATATGACAACATGAACTCACATACATTTTGACATGATGCTTGGATCTTGAATTGCTACAATAATGTTCTGAAATGTTGCTCTTGACTTGCTTTTGACAATAATTATTGCTCATAAATTCTCCTTCTTGCTTCTTTCTTCCTAGTTTCAAATGGTGAAAAGACTAGGTATTTATAGGAATTTATTCAATTTCCTAAAAATTAGATCTCAATAGCCAACCTCTGCAAGTTTGGTTTTGAATGTTAAAATATTGACACCAACATATTAAAATTGGGTCTTGAAATAATAGGACACATACACCCTAGGACGAATGGGTCTTGGCCCTATTTTCTAGGACATGAGGTGTTGGGGGAAAAACATTAAATGGATGCATTTGTTCAATCCTTGCAATCTATTGAAAAATGATAAAAATAGGCCCCGAAATGAATAATTTAGGGAATTCAAAGCTTAATTAGGTCTAATAATTTAGGGGGGGACAAAATGTAGTGTGAAATTGTCAAGGGTGACAATTTACGACACTACACTACCTTAAATCAATTGCTCACAACATGGTGTTTAGCAATTTCTTTAAGGTGGGGGCATGCATTGGGATTATTTGCTTCACTTTGTTCATGTGCATTGGACTTAGTGGTGTGTTGACATTGGCATTATTTGCTTCACTTTATTCATGTGCATTGGACTTAGTGGTGCGTTGATATTGGCATTTTTTCTTCACTTTGCTCACATAAATTGAACTTAGTGATGTGTTGGCATAGAATTTTGATCATTTTTGTAGCACCTTATCAGAATTATCAGGGAGTATAATTCTTAGTGTGGTTATGGGTACACACCTAGTGAATAGTTGACTTCACTATCTTATGGTTCCTTATGTTTGTGATTCACCTAGAAAATATCAAACTTTTCTATTGTGAATCATGAATGCCTGTTGGTGTGCATCCTAGCATAACGTAGCTTGCTAGCTAGTGATTATCCATACCCTCCTTTTTGCATTTTATGTTGACATTGTGTATGTTTGTGTATGTTATCTTGCTACATTTCATACATGTGTTTGTTCCTTTTTCCTTTTGTTGTCTTAGGATCTTAGATATCGAGGGCTTGCATGATCCCTCTTGATCCTTAGTCATCCTATCTCTTCAAAATTTGGACAATCAGACCCCTCAACATATATTTTCTACTTGAGTGTGAGTCTGAGCCTAAGTTCATACTCTCACTAAGTAGGGGCTAAATGTAGCATCCAAAATTGTCACCCTTGACAATTTCACACTATGTTTTGTTCCCCTTAATTTATTGGACCTAGTTAAGCACCTAATTTCTCAAATTATGCATTTATGGCCTATTTTCAAAAATTACCAATAAATTGTAAGCACAAAACAAATGCATTCATTTGATACTTTGCCTCTGACACCTTATTTTCCCAAAAATAGGGAAAGGACAGTGTCGCCCCTATGGTGATAGTGTCCCCCTATTCTACTTGATCACAAATTTGAATATGTTAGTGTCGAAAATTTATCATTTCCAATTCAAGTTACAAATGTCGGCTATCGAGATCTAATTTGTGGGAAATTAAATAAATCCCTATAAATACCTAGTCATTGCATCATTTGAAACCTAACAAGATCTATCTAGGAAACCATTGGAGAAATTATTGTCAAAAGCACTATCAAGCAAGTCAAGAGTAGCATTTCAAAGCTTTATTGCAGCAATTCAAGATCCAAACTATTGCAAGATGGTGTCCCTTGGTCTCCTTGGTGCAACGTGACGCTTGGGTTCATGAAATAGCTTAACATCTCTCATGGATCTTATATAAATCTAGCAGTTGTATTGGGCATTAACAGGTTGATCTTTTGGTGCAACAACCACCAATGTAACAATTGGTATCAGAATTGAGGTCATGAGTTTGAACCCCTCACTTGCATTGGGGGGGATTGTTGGAAGATGGTGTGTCCCTTGGTCTCCTTGGTGCAGTGTGGTGCTTGAGTTCATGACATGGCTTAACCGCCTCCCATGGATCTTGTATAAATATGAAAGTTGTATCGGGCATTAACAGGTTGATCTTTTGGTGCAACGACAACCACCAATGTAACACAAGAATCATGCCAAATCTTACGTGTGTTTATGATATCATTGTTTTTGAAGGATAACTCTTTTGTAGGTCTCCAGGAAATTCAAGCAATATCCAAGACCTTGAGGTGATGTGCAGGATTTCAGTCCTTCAAGGAAGCCATTGGAGGGTGGTGAGTTGTATCACTTTGTTGATTCATAATTCCTTCCTATCATTTATCTTTCCTATCATTGACATTGCCATTGTGGAAGTGTAAACACTAACACGGGGTTTGACTAAGGCAAGCCCCTAAATGGCACAACATTTCCTCTCTCTTTGAATGTGCAAATTTTAGGTTAGAGGAGATTGAAGGAAGCTCAAAGATCCACTTTCCATTGTTGCATTCAAAGCCCTATACCTTGTCAAGCCACAAAAACTCACTTATAGAATTATTTGATAGTGATCTAACAAATTGCAAGTGGAATCAAGAAGCTCAAATCTGACATCAAAGGATTGTGAAAATAGATCAAAAATACCCCTATAAGGACACAGTCACCCTTGGGTGACACTATCCTCCTATTTAGATTGTCTTCAAATTTACAAGACAGGTGCATAGAGTTTTGTCTTTCTCATATCTACTTGCAATTTTTTGTTATTGTTTCCTGATTGTAGGAATTTGGCATTTTTCATATTAGGTCACATAGTCTAATTAGGATAATCAAGGCAAATCAATTCCAATTCATATCCAACACCCACAAATATATAGATTCAAGTTTGATTGAGTCACCTTCAAGGTTGAAAGTCAATCTAATCACCTTATTGATTTACATCCTAATGAAATCCTAAGTTTGGTCTTAGGGTTCTATTCAATTTAGGATCCTCTCCTAATTTCCCTTGTTTCATCTTAAAATTTCAATTTATGGCTCAATTTCTACTATGGGTTTCAAGTCAAAAAAAGGCTTGGGGAGTCGACCCTTAGCTTTGAACCTACTTTGATTTGTAACTTGAAGGTAATTTTAGTGTCACTAGAAAAGAGTGACTTTGGACATATGTCTAAAGACATTCTTTTGAAAAAAAAAAAACAAAATTAATGTTGGAATAGGATGCCATTTAATTACAATCCTAAACATATTTCATGTATCTCCTAAGTCCTTGGAAAGTGTTCCCCAACACTAGGATTAGAAAGAGATTAAATTCAAATGAAATGAACATGTAAATTGACATTTGTAATTAATTCTAAATGATAGGAACAAGTGGGGATTCCCAAGAAAAGCTCCTACAAAATAGGAGCACATGGGGCGCCCACATGGAAGGTGGAACTCACCTTGAGTTAAGTTAACTATTTGGACAAAGATAACACTTCAATGCATGTAAAGATCCTAGAAGTTAGGGATTGATGTTTACATGCATGAAATTCAGTTCAGTTCAGTTCAGTTCAGTTATTGTTCAGTTATCTTCAGTTGCATGTAGTTAGTTTCAGTTGAATGCTAGTTGACTTTAGTTGAATTGGAATGCATGAATAATGACTTGATTTGCATGATAGATAACAAGTGATACATTAAGTTAAGTGGGGATGATCAATCATGCATGATATTTGCATGAATGGTGGAGAGATATGTTTCAATTAATAGAGATTGACTTGGACCCACCTTGGGTGCCCAAGTTGGCATCTTGGAGTTAACACTTTTGCATGATAAGATATTTTATAAGGCTGAGTTAAGTGGGGCCATTCTTGGGTGCCAACTTTGAGGAGAAGCTTACAAGATATCTTCATAATCAACGTTGAGTTATGACTTCAGCTTAGGACACCCAAATTGATGAAGGACTTGCTTTGACATTATTTTTCATGGGAGAACTCTACTTGCAAAGAATAGGTGTAGGTTTTGTGAGATAAGCTTTGTGCCTTGTAATTGTAAACTCTTTGGGGTTTACAAGGCTCATTATTGTCTATAAATTGCGGCAAGTTGAAGAGAGTTTTATTAGAGTTTATTGCAAGTTGTGAAGAAGAATTGTTGAAGGCAAAAGAAGCGTCTCAAGCAATGATTGATAAAGAATTATTGTAATCTTGTTCTAAGGTTAAATAATACAAGCGCTATTGATTCTAGTGGTGGAGTTTTTTCCCGAAAGGGTTTCTCCATAGTATATGTTGTGTCACTTCTATCTTTTGTTCTTATTCTTCTGCAATCTTCTGTCTACTTCTACAAATGGTAAAATGAATCTAAACAGATAATCATCCACAAAGAATTTGTAACAAAGAACACTTAATTAGATCTACAATATAATAGTTTTACAAGTTTTGAAGCTACATAATTACCTCCATTTTCAACATTTGGTATCAGAGCTAACAGTTGGGGTAGAGTTTGGGATTCCTTTCTCTTAAAAATTTGAAGGTTTTTTGGCTATAGTGGGAGCTTTTACTATTGTGTTATTGCTGATTTTGAAAAATAAGTTTGTTACAATGAGTTTTAATTCTCGTTTAGATATTGAAAGATTCAATGGATCTAATTATGAGATGTGGAAACTAGAAATGGAGGATCTCCTTAAAGAGAGAGATCAATGGTTAGTTGTTGATAATGAGACAAAGTCACCTACAACGATGTCAAATGAGGATTGGGCTAAGCTTGATAAGAAGGCAAGAGGGACCATAAGATTATGTCTTGTTGATGTTGTTCTCTTGAATTTTTCAAAGAAACTATTGCATATAAGTTGTGGAAGAGAATAGGTGATATCTATCAAACCAAAAGTCTTACTGATAAGTTGTATCTGAAGAGGCAATTGTATTCTTTAAAGATGAAAGATGGTGATTCTGTTGCAAATCATTTGAATGCTTTTAATTTTATTCTAAGTCAATTAGCATTTGTAGATGTAAAGCTAGAAGATGAAGATAAATGCATTTTGTTACTTTGTTCTTTACCAGAATCTTGGGAAAATCTAATTGTTGCTATCAATGGTAGTAGTGCAGATCTGAAGATGGACAATATAATTCCTACTCTCCTATCAGAGGAGATGAGGAGGAAGTCTAAAATGGAAATCCAAGATGCCTTGTTTGTAAGAGGCAGGCCTAAGAAAAAGGAACCTAAGGGAGACAAGGAAAGGGTAAGTCTAAAGGACGGAGTAAGGCAAAGTGTTGAAACTATGGGAAACCGGGACATGTGAAGAAGGATTGTAAGAACAAGAAAAAGAGTTATAATTCTTCTACAGAGGAATCCTTGGATGACGATAATCATGCATTGATCATTTCATGTAAAAATGTTAGTGATGACTCTTTGCTTGATGTTAAAGAGTGATCTTCAAGAAGAGGATGGTAGTCATGATGCCATGTGTAGCTTGTACCATGATTCACTAGGAGTTGTTGGCAGTGACATGGATGCATCATTGGTAAGGTTATCTTCATGTGATTGGGGATATGTTTTTTCTTGGTTTAGAGTGGTTGCTATTATGTCATGGTTTTTGATACGCATTTAGAGTTTGGCATGGTTCTTGTTCTCTTGAGACTAGGATGTTTATGTATGTTATGATGCATGTGATCTCCTTGGAGGAGATGGTTAGATCATGTTGTCATGTTTATGTTGCTGATTCATAATTGGAGCTTTGGCATTGATCTTGTGTAGTTCTCTTATGTATTGGGTACATTAATCATTTGCTTGATTACTTCATGAAAGTGCTATGTTGCATTTAGAGTTTGGCATGAATTGGTTGGTTACATGTACTCATGGATACTTAGAGAAATAGGTGAGGCTTGAGTTCTCTTATGGTTAGAGACATGTATTGAGATGGATACTCTTGATGATATTTCAGCAGGAAGTCTGAGGAGCCTACACCTTGGTTGGACGTGAGTTCAACACACTCGGTAGTTTCGCATGCCTCCAAAGAGGCAGTTGGCTACAAAGACTTGGGAAAGGTATTGGTTTTAATTGCAAGTAAGTTAAACTTGAATGTGATAGTCAGAATGCTATTTGTTTAGCCAAAAATCCTATGTATCATGCTTGTACTAAGCATGTTGATAATTAAAACCCATTATAGACAAGACTATGTAGATTTCAAATATGTATTTTTTTTACATTTGAATTTTTTTTCTATTTTTCAAATATTTTTTTATGAAACTAGTCCATAAACTTGAAATAACAGGTTTTCTTATTTTTTAATGACTTTTTATTTTTACATTTAAAAAAAAAAAATTATATGTGACCAATCTTCAGACAATTCTTTTCAATTTGCAAAAAAAATTAAAAAAATGATAAGTTTAGGTTTACTTATGCTTGATGTACACGAGGGGTTTTCAAAACAACAATTACAACCAATAAAAAATTAATAAAAAAATATTGAGAAAAAAATTACAAAAAATATCTTGCACAATCTTTAGTGTCTTACATATCTTTCCCAAAAGGATTCAGAAAAATACTTTTATTTAGGTCAAAATATGGTTGGTGTACACATGCATGGTATGGTCCTAAAAAAGTGACTTTTAAACAATAGTTTCTAGACATGCCTGTTGAAAATCAATTTGTATCATCTGGGATTAAAAGAAATTACATATTTAGAAACTAGACTCTAAGTACTACATTTTGTATTATTGAACTTTTTAAGATTCAATCTTTAAGTGCTTCAAATTTTTAGGTCAAATGTGACAAATTCTGAAAATCAAGAAAAACACTTCCACTTTTTGGCCAAAAAGTGGACTTAACTTCTTATACACACCCAAATAGGTGTTTTACCTATCTAGGTCATATTTATATGTTAAGTTCACTTAGATCCCAGGAGGGATTTTTTCTAGTTAGCATTAATTAAGGGAGAATCTTTCTAGTTTAGCATTAGTTGTCACTCATCTTTTGGCATTTAATACTTGTGTCCTAAGTCATTTAATATTTGTTGGGTTAGTTATCTCATATTACAAGATTGAGACACATGTCAAGATCTTGTTTAATCCTATCCCACATTTTTCCTTTATAAGCAAGGCATCATTTGTACATCCTAAAAAGAGACTTCAATTTAGTTGTAAGTCCAATATATCACTGCAATCTTAAGTATTGCATATTGATCATATCTTGCATCCATTGTTGCAATTTCATGTTCTTGTTTTTCCCTCTTGTAGAAGGTTGTTGTTGGTTTTTGCAAGTGATCTTGGAGGCTTGAGTCCTTGAGTGACTCTAAAAAGAGAAACAAATAATGAATGCAATATTCAAACTACCACCAAAAGAATCAAGCACAATGCATAAGCCAAATAACTATCATAGAATGTATAGAATACAATGATCACTCTATGTTTATATAAGACAAGGAGTAGGTAGGAAGGTGAAACAGAAAGGTTGGCTAACCCTCCAAGTGATGTGACACACGTAGAACACTTGGAACAAATGTGAAGACATGTGTCAAGTGTCTATGAGGTGAGACAATTAAACCACTAAGTGAACTTCAGCTAGTGTGAATAGGACTACTAGGTGTAGGAACTAGATAAAAGGAAACTAGATACATACACTTTTAACACTAACACTCCTTAATTACTTTCATTAGATTCTTGTTACTCAATTCAATTACCATGTTTCCACATGTGTACTAATTGACTTAAGAGTGATGCTATAATTTTACTAAGCCAAATCATCTAGATGGTATAGAATGGAATATTAAATCATTGTCACATCTTTCTCCTTATTCAAAGTTGAGGCTTTGGATTGTCACTAACAATTTTGTTATAGAGAAATCTTAATCCAAGCTATGGGTTGGCTATAATACCAAGTATTAGATTACTTGATTATAATACTTCTTTTATATAGAAAGGTTTAAATTATTAACAAAAACAACAAGAGTGATGTTTATATATTATAGGAAAACATGTTAGAAGCGAGATTTTGGCTTCGAATTTAAGAACAAAAATCTCTTAAATTCTAGAAACATTTAACTCTCAAATTAAATTATAGTATCAACCTAGTTTGTGTTTTGATCTTCAACCCAACATTTGTACTAAACATTCAAGAGCTTTTGGTATTGACTTTTATTTTCAACAAAGGGCTTTGGTTGGAGAATAAAGGCTTAAAATTTGGACTGAACCTTTTTCTTTCTTTTGTAAATTTCATATCTCTTGATTATGAAATGCCAATTGTTGATGTGTGTAGGATAATGAACATTGTTTATACTAATTAGTTATTTGTTTGTGGTAGTAGTAGATTTTTATTTCCATATTCAGACATATTTTGGCTCTATATATGTATAATGTTTCATTCTCAAATAAATCAATGGAGATTTTACCTTCTATGTGCATGGTAATTGGATGACTTGCAAATCATCATTCATGTTCATTTTTTCTTACTCTTCCAGTACCATCAAATGGTATCTAAGCCCAAGTCAGTGGAGTTGGGCCAAACTAGGATCCTTGAGCACTTGTAGTGTGGCTCAAGGGGGGTCTTGGAAAATGAGTCATCATAACCAAAGATGGACTAATCACCAAGATTTGTTTCACATGGATTTTAATTGGTCAACACAATCAACATTCATGATCCAAGCTAGTTAAAATTCATTCAACTAAGTATCTAGTTTTTGGCATAATTGGTTGACCTTGCATCATGGGATATACTTTGTATGAAGATGGCATTTTATCTTTATACATTAAAATTGACAACTCAAAAGAAGCTAATCAAATAGTAAAGTGTTGGGAGGTTATTTTAGCCTACCTTTATGCAATTGTGTTCAATATATTTTATTATGATAGGAGATAGGTAGGTTACAAGATCAAACACCCAATGCCTTCACATAGAAGAAAGATGTTGAGCAAAATGTTCCTTCTAACACTTCCACATAGCAAGCAAGTGAAAAGAAACAATATTGCATTCAAAATCAAGTAAACACATATTCCATCTCCTCTTTTGTTGCATAAGAAAAATGTTGTCTAAGTCAAACAGTGTTTTGTCAAAACTTTTATTTGAATCTAGAAAAAAATCTGATCCTATTGTTTCTCAATCACAACCCATTGTGAAAGTATTGGAGTCTCATAAAACAAACAAGGGAAAATGTGGTCTCAACTATAAAGGTTTTATTGGATCTTATACCAAAATATTTAAGACCCATCAAAATTGTATCTAGAGGGATTATGGATACATGTAAAGTTGAATCTTCCTTTGCTAGTGTCAATTGGTTCAATCAAGATTGTGTTTGTATTGTGGTTGTCATGATCATACATTATTTCTTGGTTTGACCTACACCCATGTTCTTCATGTGGTCTCATTGTTTTCAAAAGAAAGTGTCCAAACCTATGTTGTGTTGTAAATCCCTTGTTTGAACCAGTCCTTGGGGAGACAACAAATGCTTCTTTAAATACAGTAGTTGTGGTACCTTTGATAGATATTGAGTCAGATGCTACAAATAAGACTAAGTTAAGTGTTGTTGACGCTCCTATTTGTGATAATAGTGATCTTCGAAGTTTTATGCATTCCATATATGTTTGAAATCCTTTGATGAAATGAATTTTTATAATTTGTTTTGATGATGTTGCAATTGTCCCAAATGATTGTTTCTAGCCATTTTACAATTGTTGTTCTAGTGTGATTCCCTTGCAAAATGGGCCTTTGTTGGTATATGTTTGACAGATTCAAGTGGATCCTTCACAGAGATGAGTGATGCATACTTTAGATGTTCTATTGATTTGTTGATTATGTGACATTATTGATTTGTTGATTTGTTCTATTGATTTGTTATTGGATGATTCCAAATCACCATTCATGTTCATATCTTTGCTTGCTTTTTCGATACCATCAACGTGAGAAACATCTTATCAAAGTTTGGTGCAAGGAGATTACTTGATTGCATTGAAACTTTCATTTCTTTAGTCCCACGTTAGTTTCAAATGGATATAGATTATTCATTTAGTTGTTCAATTTCAATGTCTTCCACTTTGTTGTCTTCCTATGAGGCTAAAGTATGGACAAAGAGATTTTGAGTGATTTCCTGTGTGTGCACCAAGATTGCCATTTGAATGCATAAGCCACCTAGGACTTGTCCTTGATCTGCAAGGCTTTGCCTTTGTGATAGGACATTTGCATCACTTTACGAAGGCCAACTAATTGCTGTAGGGAGTTTCTTGAGTAGTTGTTGCCTTTGATCCCTTTGAGTGACTCCTTTGTTCTTGTGAGTAGTTGTTGCCTTTGATCCCTTTGACTAACTTCTTTGTTCTTGTGATTGATATGAACAAAGGAGGATATTCTATAATCTACTAGTTGCTCACATTTGGGTCATGCTTTGTCCATAACAACATCAGAATACTCAATAAATTCTTAGGCAATAAAATACTCATGTATTATCCCAAAAATTGTAGAGGGTATATTCTTACCAATATTCACTAGGAAGCCGCGATAATCCAACCCATGCTTGGACCATGCTTAAAGATCTTCTGTGGGATTAAACACAAGGTAGCACTTAATGGACAACCCAGATTTTTCGTAAGCAAAGACTTCTTGAAAACCCAAATCCTTTTTCTTGTTTAGTGGAGATGAAGATACCCATGGAGTATTCCCTTAAGCATGACGAAAATAACTATAGATCGTGAAGGTTTCCAATTTTCTTACGTCCACAGTTTTGGAGTCTTAAAATCTAAAAGAATTCCCCACAAGTATACAAATAAATGTCTTCTCTGAACAACAGAGCTTATTTTAAAATTCATGCATGGAAAATTGCAGCATTTTCCCTTCAACAACCAAAGGTGACAACCATTTTTTGTGAGTGTGGTACTAAATAAATTGCAGATCTTTACAGTTCTGATTTGTGTCTTGGGGGAGCAGATTTGGAAATATATTTTGGATTAAGAGTGGGGGGATGCTTTGCGAGGAAGGCGTAGTAAGCCTTCCCCATTCCCCATGAGGATCAGATCCTACTCCAATCAGCACAGGGCTAAGTTGAGAAATGATAGTAGTTACTAGTAAGAGGACATCAGGAAGGTGGACAGGATATGGATCAATCTTAATTTGGACAACCAAAGCTTTGCATCTATATGCTGTTGTTTTCGAATCAGTGTTTTTTCGTCATACCTAGCCAGAAAACCAATACATGACAAGTAGTGACTAGCAACGTTCAGTATCCATGGATGGTATACTCCTTTGTCAATGGCGTCTATTATTATTTTGCAAAATCCTTCACTATGCCATATAGAGAAACTCCCTTAACATCTTTGACCAATAGGCAAAGTCGCCTAGGCCATATAGTCGAAAGTTTTTCCATGTAGACACAGAAGTCCAATACCTTCATATTAATACATCACCTTAATAAAACTCCAGTTCATGATGTATTGACCTACTCCCTATAGTTCTGTGCTATATAACAATAGCTAAATCACATATGCCTCTTATTTTCAACATTCCCAAGTTAAACTCAGACCTGACATAAGCTGCTTCACAGCCTTACATTGAATAGATTTCTACAACCTCAAAAAGAATGGCTGTGTATTGACTTTTACTAACACTTGCAGATTATAAATAACTAGTTTACTTGTACCAAACTTAAGCTGCTTCCTCTTCGTTGTTAAGAAAAATTTCAACAACCTCGAAAAGCATATGGTTTACTCATAGCTGTTGCGCTTTGATTCTCACTGAATTTATTACACTAACCAAATTGAAATTTTTGTTTGGGTTTCAGAAGTTAAATCGATTGTATTGGGTCTTATACCTAAAATGTCTCACAGTGCCAACAAGTTGTTTTATAAGTTTCTTTTCAGACTCTTTTATCAATGCCTATTATTGATAGCATCCCTAATGCTGTTAGGAGATGCAATACAACAGATTTCTGACAAATGTGCATCTTATGTTATTGTGACTCGATAGTTGTAAGACCTACTGAGACACTCTCATTTTCTTGGACAGCTTTCCATATCAGAGTAAATTGATATGTCCATCTTCCGACCAGTCTATTTGAATACTGTAACATTAATGTCCACTTTGAAACATGTCCTACACCAAAGCTCTCATAATCTTGAACAGCTTTTCTCTTATCAGAATAACCTGCTGTATCAAACTTCTGATCAATCAATTTCCATACTATTATCTTAATGTCAGCTTCGAAATATGTCCTTGCATGATTTCACTGCTTAACTAATTTAAGATTCCACTTCTAGTTTGGGTATTTTAGCTTCCCTCTATAGTTGATAGCAAGAAAACAACTGGTTGCAAAACTGTGCCATAAATAACCAACATATGACCTCACAAAGAACTATGAGATCCATTTTGATGATCTATACAACCTTCAAAGAACTGTTAAGGTTTTTTGTGGGGTGAAGTATAAACATCCTGCAACTCTTTGCAGCCCATAGACATCAAGCGCACAAATCATACACCTCCTTTAGCTTCGTGCCAAGGACTTATAGGTATCTATTTCACCAAATTCATCCAGAACACCTTCAAGCAACTGTAAAGGGTTTGATCCTGAAACAGGTTTTACTTTTTGATTTTATATGTGCAAATACAATGAAATAGGAAAGATATTGTTAGTGCAGTGCAGCATGCTTGTATATATATATATCCAACATTTGGTGTAGCAAATGAAGATTTTACACAGCCGACTCTAAATATTTATACATGCAAGGATGTTGAAAAAAATAAGCTTAAGGTAAAAAATCTTGGGGCTTCCATAACAAAGCCCCATGTTCAAATCCAAGGAGACATGATAAAGTAATTAGCCAATATGTTCTTCACTTCTCTGTGGACTTTCAAACCCCAAAAATGCCAGAAAAGATGTTTCACGTTGGAAAAGTGGTCTCATGTTCAAAAACAAATTTAGTCCCAGAAATGTTGTCTTGCACCAGAAAAATAGACATAACCGCACATATGTCCAATTTCCCTCCAAATTTCTTCAAAATGTGAGCATGCAGCCTGCCATTTACTCAACAACAGGTTTCCCATCTAGTCTCATTCTCCTCCATACAATCATGGCCCAGTCACCTGACAATCCAGAGGGAATCTAGGTGCTGCAGAATTTGAGCTTCCTTCTCCAATGCCAGCAATTTGCCCTCAAAGCTGCTCTCAACTCTATAGATTTGACTGCAAACAGTTCACCATTCTCTAGGACTCGCATAATCACCCATCTTATTCAAACAAAACAAAGGATAACAAAGCTAGAGGAATGCAAGCACTCACACTGGGCACAAATCTCTCACAGCTTAAAAGCCTTGTAAATCCCTTCTAAAGTTAAGGAATTGTAAATCTTTAAATTCCAAATTGAAACAAATCCGTTCCCAATGCATGAGGGCAAAACAATTGGGAATCCCATATAGCCACCAGCACCCAATTCAGAAACAACAACGTACTTGTCGCCACCCAACTACACAAATGCTCTCTAATTTGTGGTGAAAAAGGCATGAATATAGTGAGGATACCAACAAAGCAAACAGTATATAGTTCAAGTGGTGTGCCAATGGACCCAAGAACCAAATCAGCTGATGGTCAAGTGCATGAACAAGATGGATTGAATGAATTCCTCAGATTCAAAGGTACAATACTTGAATCAGAATATAAAATGTTTGTTTGTATTTATATAGTTAAATTAAGGATGGAAAATGTGACTTAACCCCCACTGTCCATTGTCCACTTCAAATGATCGATTCTTTTGTATGTATGACACAGGGTACCATATATTTTATAAACGTGTAGTGGGTTCATTACATGTATCCAAAGTTGATCTTTACCCAATATAATCAATTTAATGATTGGTGTCATCTTTTTAGAATATATGAAATGCAGTGTTCCACGGAGTTTCCTGACGGGGACGGGGGGACAAGGGGTCTAAGTTTGGGGACAGCGGGGGGATGGCGGCAGGGGGGGCGGTGCTGATATACATATGGTACTTGAATAACTAGTTATAAAAAGATGTTTAAGATTAACATTTCAAATTAAACTTTGGAAAATTAGTAAAATTGCAAATATCAACATTTTAAATACTTGAATACTATTACTAAACGACTAAAAGTAAATAAAATATTAAAATTTGACAAATGAAATTGTCAAATTTGAGATTTCTATTATATGAATATCGAAAATATGACATGTCACATCATAATATCATATCATAAAGATGATTGCAATGAGTAGCATGATACATTGATATCAAAATAAGTGCAAAATGCAAAATTGTAGTGAAGGGAGGCCTCTAATCATCCCCAAACTTACTCTTTCACTCACTCTTCTCACTGGTTTTCCTCTTCTTCACCTAGCTGTTGCAAAACATCAAATGGCATATGTGAGCAAAAAAATGAAGAATGAGAGTGTTTTGTTTAGCTTATGACTTTTAGAAGGGTCCCACAAGTCTTTAGGGTTCAGCCCAAGGCTCACATTCCAAGAAAACTAAAAGATATTTTTTTAAAAATTGCTTATTTGAACGTCCCACCGCAGGGGACGCCTGAGTGTCTCTGAGACACTCGAGAGACGGCTAGAAGTCCCCGAGACATCTCAGGGACGTCCAAGAGTCCCCACCGTTTCCTCGGAGTTTCCCAAGTCCCGGCAGTGGTGGGGGGACGTTTCTCAGCCGTACCAGAGTCTCCAAAACGTCCGGGTCAGGGGGACGGCTGAAATTTGGGGGGGGATGCGTCCCCGTGGAACACTTGAAATGCCTAACGCTGTAATTAACTCCTCTTTATCTCTATATGATATTGTTGTGCATTAAATACTGCTTTATACACACAAAATAGGCTTCGTAATATTCAGTCCCAGAAATGTAGTCTGATGCTGGGAAAAGAATCAGTCTTGGAAATGTTATCTTATGCCAGAAAAGTGGTCTCATGCTGACAAAATAAAAAACGGTGAAAAAAATGGTAAGAATGCTGTGTACAACTCAATCTGTATGATGTCTATAAATAATACCGTCATTTCTTATCAGCACAAACATTGCACCTTCCAGCTATGCAAATTCTAGTATTTTGAAATTTTCAATTATAAGGAGATTAAATGACAAAAAAGAGCAGACGACTAAACAAAATAAGTTAATAATAATCTTCAAATCCAAAATTCTAGTGACTTGATGCAGGCTCTTGCTTGCAACAAATTATTCAAAAATATATAGCTTGTAATCATAAATAATCTATTATGAAGCCACATTTGGCACAAGTTTTCCCACATAGCTGTCTTAGCAAGTGGTATATCTATCATTTTCATTGCCATTGCCATGAATTTCACCTAAAACATTCATTAATATAATAATTAATGATATCAAGTTTCCACAATCCATATCGATTAGTGTTGCACATGTTTCTGGATTAGATTGTGTGAGTTTTTTTGCATCTAATAATTATCAAATATAGCTTTCAAGAGTTTGTGAAGGACAAAGAATTTTATGTTTAGTGAAGAAACTTACTTTTCTCATGAAAAAAGCCAAGTAGAAATTATCTATCATATTGAATAGCCATAACAATAAGCAAAATATGAATCACAACTAATGCAGTGCTTTTCCTTTTCAAAACACACTGACCATATATACGCCATTTCTTTTCAAACTTGTCCCATGGCATTTTAAATATCTGCAATGATGCTCTGAAGCAAGATATATATATATATATATATATATATATATATATATCTTTCCTTTGAGCATACAAATTTTTCAGAAGTATATAAGTTCTCCATCAATGCTAAGAGGAGATAACATTCATAATATCTTAGTCACTGTAGAGACATCTCCATTGAAGAATTTAATTGCAACTTAAACTCAAGGTCAAACAATTTCAACCTTGGGCATAGCATAATAAATCATCGGCAGCAGGGTAAATTCGCTAATTCTCACTACATTCTTCATAAGGAGCAAAAAGCACAGAGGAATTGTGACCTCCAAAGCCAAAAGAATTGGATAAAGCGACCTTAATGTTCAATCTCTCTTTTTTTGGTCCAACAATAACATTCATATCCTACACAGTAATTTGAAGAAGTGTCAGTCACATTAATCAACCAATCACCATCTTATACCACAACTTATTATAGATTAAAATATTAAAAGACAACTCACCACATCCTTCTCAGGATTTTCAAGATTGATGGTGGGATGGACCCACCCTGTGCGAATGGCCTGCAAAATCCAGATCAGCGGTTTTTCTGTCAGACAAATATAGGCACAACCACAATCATGCAATCAATGATCTATAAGGGAAGTGGTTCATACTATATAGAGATACATAAGGGTAAGAACTAAAATTGAAGACTAATATGCTACTTCAAATATCACATTTACCAAACTGAATCGACACAATTAATTATTTATAAAAATGGCTTTTAAAATAAACAGGTAGAGAGAAACAAAAAGATCAAGAAACATATAATTATATTTCTACAAACTCAAGTACTTCTTTTAAATTTGTAGCTAGAGTCGCAAGAAAACCCTACTTCGCTCTAAATTACAATAGGTACCTCATTACACTATATTATAAAATGCCTGATTTCCATTATTGATTGCTCTCTAGGACATGGAAATTCCCCCAGCACACACCCTTTTCATGTTGATCACTGCAGAATCAACTTCGCCTATTCTTAGTGCTAATTCTAACATTGGGAATTGTTAAGTGTAAAGTTCATTGTCCTTAATTTTTATTTTCTCCACAGTAACGAAATTTTTCAGCTAGAGGTCCAATGTCAACTCAATTTATTCAGCAAAAACACCAAAGGCTAAAGCACAAGTGTGATCTCAGAGTGTCATTTTACATGTTGATGCTGTCACTTCAGAAAAAAAATGAATGATACAATGTTCAAAAGAGGATGACATCTAAGGCTCGTCCAACAAGACAACTGAAGCACAGAGTTACAAATTTAAGAATAACACAATCACTAATGGCACTGTAACTATCAAACATCTTATCCAAGTCTCCACAATAAAGAATTTCATCATCACGCACTCACCAGACCATAACAATACAATGAAAGATATATTGAATTCCACACATGAATAATAAATAGCTTCTCTTAACTCCAAAAGAATCAAGGTGCACACATAAGATAAGTGTGGAGTCCTCCAAGGTACTTGATAAGCATATCCTCTCCATCCAAGTCCATGTCCACTTATTTGAAACTCGATGGTGTAATCCTACACTTTGTCCATCTTTCTATTTAAGATACATCCATTTAATCTTTTGGTCAATCTCGTGGCCTATAGGATAGAAATCTTTTAAATCAATTCTTTAAACCCTTCCAAAGTGTGTACAATCACCTTGTTTTTATTTTCACAATTAGTTACATAATTTTTCCACCATGCAAGAGCACAACCTTCCATTTTGAGGCATGCAATGTTAATTCTTTGTCTCCCATTAACTTTATGAATACTAAAATAAATTTCTAATTACTTTATCCAAGAATCCAACATTTCTGCATAAATTTCTCCATCAAAAAAGTTTTAATTTCAATTCTAGTTTCTATTTCAAACATAGTCCATTCTTTTGCTTTGAACATCGTTTTCAAGAAATTCTCACTTTTTCATGCCTTTTCCTCTACAAAATTTCTTGGCAAGAGCTTTTTACCAAATTACCTAATGAGGTTTGTTCTAGCAACTTCTTCAATTGCTCTCTTGTCATGTGCTCTTGTTGTTGGCCCAACCATTGTTGGTTCTCTATCAATACCTTTATGTGGTTTGGTTACATGTGCATTCAACTCCTTCATTTTAGCTCTATGTGCTAATGTCATTTTCATACGCACACTTCCACAAATCCCACAAAGATCAAAACTGCTACAATACCAAATTGATCCATGAATTTTCTAAAATAAGTAGAATTTGCAAACCACAATTACTTACATACTGTTCTACTTGTTTCAAACCATAGTGTTAGAGAGAGGGAATTGTCAACCAAATTAAAAAATATATGCTGTAACAAAAATGAATTTTCCACATAAGAACACAAGAACTCATCCTAGAAACTCTCAACAAGAGACAAACTAGCTTATGGTAGTGACAAATACCTAATTGGATGCAAGCTGCCCTTTCTCCTTTGATGGCAATCACTATTGTCTCAGCCTCTCAAAACCACTGAAAATAGTTGAATCCTCCATTCTTTGATCAATCTCCCCATGTGTATAGACATACTTCCCACTTCTATTTATAACATTTGGTGATGCTAGAGTATTTCTCCAAACCCAAGGAGAAACCTTTCAAACGTTGGAAGCTAAAAAGTTGCCTATTCAATGCACATTCTGTTTTGTGCAATCAAGGTTCAATTTCGCAGCACAAAATCGACCCTTTTCAAGCTATGTCACCTGTCCACCCCTAGGGGCCCCCGGGTCCCGGTTCGGTCCGAGTCTGGGTCCGGTCCCTTGTGGGTCCTAACAGGGTTTGGCCTTGCCGAACCCCGGCAGATCCAAGGCGAGTTTCGGGCCATCACACGCCCAGGCACAAAATTTTCTTTTTTTTTTACTTTAAAAAAAAAAAGACTTTTTTTTTACATAAAAATATTAAATTAAGCCCCCCAACCCTAATTTATGAGTAATAAAACACATAATAGGCAAAAACAAACTCATTTATCATATTGTGAAAGAAAAACAAAAACAATTCCCTCCATTGCTGAACTTATTTTCTTGCTTGCCATTGCACAGATAGAGTTAAAGATTGATCATTGAATGCTCAAAGTTGGTTGTTGTGCTATTCCTAAGCATTTGCAAGTGTTTGTTTGTTGCCAAGAAGATTGTTAGTTTTTTTCTACATTTTATTTTTACAAATGAACTCTCTTGTTTTGTTTTGAAGTTTTTGGTTTGTTTTCATTCTTCTAGGTATCTATAACACATGCTTAATTTTTTAAAATGAATTAAGTTATTAACTAATAAGTTGTACTTATGTATTAAACTTTTTTTGTTTTCAAATTTCATTAGTTTCAATTCTTTGAATAAATTGGATGTGTTGTTTATTGAACTTGTTGCTTTAGGTATTACAATGGGCAACCGTTTCTAGCTCCACAAGCCAAACTCATTTCAAAATAGACCCAAACTCTCCCCTTTGGAAATATGTTGAAATCGTACAACTTCTAGGTGGTGGAGGTTATGTTTGGATTTGTGGTCATTGTAAAGTTAGATATTCGAGCTCATACAATCGAGTGAAAGGCCATTTGTGCAAGATCCCTGGACTAGGCATCAAATTTTGTCTAGGTGAAGATGGTAAAGGCATTCCAGAAATGCGAGTATTGGCATATATTGAAGAGAAAGAAAAAGTAGACCAAGCAAGAGGTCGTAGATCAAATCATCCTTTGTTAAAGAAAGGATCTCATGGGATGAAGCCCCCTACACACCGCCTTCTCATTTTCAACCTATAGAGAGCCATCCATTTATGTCCATACCTAAAGAGCAACTTGTGGCCTCTACACATAAGAGATCAAAGGGATCGTTGGAAATGGCATTTCAGAATGAGGCTAGAGAGATTGTCGGTCAAGACATAGCGAGATGTGTCTATGCAAATGGATTGGCATTCAATGTTGTTCGCTCACCAATATTGGTGAAAAATGGTGAAAACTATTAATGAGGCTCGAAAAGGGTATAAAGGCCCAGGTTTTGAGATGGTGTGTAGCACCTTATTAGATAAAGAGGTGAAATTTGTAGAGGACTCCTTGAAACCCATAAGGGATTCGTGGATCGAAACAGGGGTGACCATCATTTCTGATGGATGGAAAGATGCAAAAAATCACCCATTGATCAATGTTATTGCAGTGTCCCCTAAAGGGACAATGTTTTTGAGAGTAGTGTATTGTGAAGGAGAGGTGAAGGATGGTGCATTTATTGCTAACATTCTTTGTCAAGCTATTGATGAACTGGGCCCTTGAAATGCTATCAGACTTATAACAAACAATACAAAAAATTGTAGGGCTGTTGGGTTATTGGTTGAGGAGTGGTATTCACGCATTTTTTGGACACCTTGTGATGTCCACTCCCTCAACCTAATGCTACAAAAAATTGGCAAAAAAATTGATTGGATCAAACAGGTGTATGTTGAGGCCGAAGACATCCAAATGTTCATCACCAACCACCATATGTCACAAGGCATATTTAGAACATTCTCGAAATTGGAGCTGTTGAAGGTAAGTTAATAATAAACATGTTTCACTTTAGTAATATTTTTAATTTTATTTTAATTTTAAATTTTAATTTTATTTTATTTTAATTTTCAAATAGGTTGTTGAGACCCATTTTGCCTACAACATAATTGTGTTGAGACGACTTGTGAAGGTTCGTGAGACACTCTCTAACATGGTCATCAGCCCTGATTGGTCCATATGGAGGCAATCTAGCACTGCAAGGGCAACAAAGGTTAAGCAAATAATCCTAGATGACATTTGGTGGGATTGTGTTGAGTGTCTCCTCGGTTTCACTAAGCCCATATTGAGCATGATTCGTTATATTGATGTGGATAGACCTTGTTCGGATGAAGTATATGATGGCATTGACTCAATGATTGAGAAGATGAAAGCCATCATCAATGCAAAAGAGCAAGATCCCAAAGAAAAGTTCTTCAAAGAACTACACAAAATCATTTTAAAGAGATGGAACAAAATAAAAACTCCGCTGCATCTTGCTTTTGCATTGAGCCCCAAATACTATAGTGCTCAGCTCCTTTCTGTGACAAGGGTTGCCCCATATAGAGATGATGAAGTGGCTCAAGCGTACAAGGCAACACTTCACAGACTCTTCACTGATCGTGACCGATGTGATGCAGTGAGGGCTGAGTTCACGGGTTTTGCATGCTCCAATGATTGTGGTCTTGATGCTCTTCGAGACAAGTACTTGGTCAATGCTCATAGTTGGTGGTACTTCCATGGCCAAGCATACACATACCTACAACCTCTTGCAATCAAAATTTTATCCCAAGTAAGTTTTATAGTCAATCTTTTAAGTTCTATAATTTTATTTATATTTTAATTTTTAAATGTAATTAGTTAAATTTTGTAACTCTTAACTATCTAATTTGGTCTCAACAA
>VDFB02292013.1:0-25248 GCA_007258455.2 Sequoia sempervirens
TCTCCACAATAAAGAATTTCATCATCACGCACTCACCAGACCATAACAATACAATGAAAGATATATTGAATTCCACACATGAATAATAAATAGCTTCTCTTAACTCCAAAAGAATCAAGGTGCACACATAAGATAAGTGTGGAGTCCTCCAAGGTACTTGATAAGCATATCCTCTCCATCCAAGTCCATGTCCACTTATTTGAAACTCGATGGTGTAATCCTACACTTTGTCCATCTTTCTATTTAAGATACATCCATTTAATCTTTTGGTCAATCTCGTGGCCTATAGGATAGAAATCTTTTAAATCAATTCTTTAAACCCTTCCAAAGTGTGTACAATCACCTTGTTTTTATTTTCACAATTAGTTACATAATTTTTCCACCATGCAAGAGCACAACCTTCCATTTTGAGGCATGCAATGTTAATTCTTTGTCTCCCATTAACTTTATGAATACTAAAATAAATTTCTAATTACTTTATCCAAGAATCCAACATTTCTGCATAAATTTCTCCATCAAAAAAGTTTTAATTTCAATTCTAGTTTCTATTTCAAACATAGTCCATTCTTTTGCTTTGAACATCGTTTTCAAGAAATTCTCACTTTTTCATGCCTTTTCCTCTACAAAATTTCTTGGCAAGAGCTTTTTACCAAATTACCTAATGAGGTTTGTTCTAGCAACTTCTTCAATTGCTCTCTTGTCATGTGCTCTTGTTGTTGGCCCAACCATTGTTGGTTCTCTATCAATACCTTTATGTGGTTTGGTTACATGTGCATTCAACTCCTTCATTTTAGCTCTATGTGCTAATGTCATTTTCATACGCACACTTCCACAAATCCCACAAAGATCAAAACTGCTACAATACCAAATTGATCCATGAATTTTCTAAAATAAGTAGAATTTGCAAACCACAATTACTTACATACTGTTCTACTTGTTTCAAACCATAGTGTTAGAGAGAGGGAATTGTCAACCAAATTAAAAAATATATGCTGTAACAAAAATGAATTTTCCACATAAGAACACAAGAACTCATCCTAGAAACTCTCAACAAGAGACAAACTAGCTTATGGTAGTGACAAATACCTAATTGGATGCAAGCTGCCCTTTCTCCTTTGATGGCAATCACTATTGTCTCAGCCTCTCAAAACCACTGAAAATAGTTGAATCCTCCATTCTTTGATCAATCTCCCCATGTGTATGGACATACTTCCCACTTCTATTTATAACATTTGGTGATGCTAGAGTATTTCTCCAAACCCAAGGAGAAACCTTTCAAACGTTGGAAGCTAAAAAGTTGCCTATTCAATGCACATTCTGTTTTGTGCAATCAAGGTTCAATTTCGCAGCACAAAATCGACCCTTTTCAAGCTATGTCACCTGTCCACCCCTAGGGGCCCCCGGGTCCCGGTTCGGTCCGAGTCTGGGTCCGGTCCCTTGTGGGTCCTAACAGGGTTTGGCCTTGCCGAACCCCGGCAGATCCAAGGCGAGTTTCGGGCCATCACACGCCCAGGCACAAAATTTTCTTTTTTTTTTACTTTAAAAAAAAAAAGACTTTTTTTTTACATAAAAATATTAAATTAAGCCCCCCAACCCTAATTTATGAGTAATAAAACACATAATAGGCAAAAACAAACTCATTTATCATATTGTGAAAGAAAAACAAAAACAATTCCCTCCATTGCTGAACTTATTTTCTTGCTTGCCATTGCACAGATAGAGTTAAAGATTGATCATTGAATGCTCAAAGTTGGTTGTTGTGCTATTCCTAAGCATTTGCAAGTGTTTGTTTGTTGCCAAGAAGATTGTTAGTTTTTTTCTACATTTTATTTTTACAAATGAACTCTCTTGTTTTGTTTTGAAGTTTTTGGTTTGTTTTCATTCTTCTAGGTATCTATAACACATGCTTAATTTTTTAAAATGAATTAAGTTATTAACTAATAAGTTGTACTTATGTATTAAACTTTTTTTGTTTTCAAATTTCATTAGTTTCAATTCTTTGAATAAATTGGATGTGTTGTTTATTGAACTTGTTGCTTTAGGTATTACAATGGGCAACCGTTTCTAGCTCCACAAGCCAAACTCATTTCAAAATAGACCCAAACTCTCCCCTTTGGAAATATGTTGAAATCGTACAACTTCTAGGTGGTGGAGGTTATGTTTGGATTTGTGGTCATTGTAAAGTTAGATATTCGAGCTCATACAATCGAGTGAAAGGCCATTTGTGCAAGATCCCTGGACTAGGCATCAAATTTTGTCTAGGTGAAGATGGTAAAGGCATTCCAGAAATGCGAGTATTGGCATATATTGAAGAGAAAGAAAAAGTAGACCAAGCAAGAGGTCGTAGATCAAATCATCCTTTGTTAAAGAAAGGATCTCATGGGATGAAGCCCCCTACACACCGCCTTCTCATTTTCAACCTATAGAGAGCCATCCATTTATGTCCATACCTAAAGAGCAACTTGTGGCCTCTACACATAAGAGATCAAAGGGATCGTTGGAAATGGCATTTCAGAATGAGGCTAGAGAGATTGTCGGTCAAGACATAGCGAGATGTGTCTATGCAAATGGATTGGCATTCAATGTTGTTCGCTCACCAATATTGGTGAAAAATGGTGAAAACTATTAATGAGGCTCGAAAAGGGTATAAAGGCCCAGGTTTTGAGATGGTGTGTAGCACCTTATTAGATAAAGAGGTGAAATTTGTAGAGGACTCCTTGAAACCCATAAGGGATTCGTGGATCGAAACAGGGGTGACCATCATTTCTGATGGATGGAAAGATGCAAAAAATCACCCATTGATCAATGTTATTGCAGTGTCCCCTAAAGGGACAATGTTTTTGAGAGTAGTGTATTGTGAAGGAGAGGTGAAGGATGGTGCATTTATTGCTAACATTCTTTGTCAAGCTATTGATGAACTGGGCCCTTGAAATGCTATCAGACTTATAACAAACAATACAAAAAATTGTAGGGCTGTTGGGTTATTGGTTGAGGAGTGGTATTCACGCATTTTTTGGACACCTTGTGATGTCCACTCCCTCAACCTAATGCTACAAAAAATTGGCAAAAAAATTGATTGGATCAAACAGGTGTATGTTGAGGCCGAAGACATCCAAATGTTCATCACCAACCACCATATGTCACAAGGCATATTTAGAACATTCTCGAAATTGGAGCTGTTGAAGGTAAGTTAATAATAAACATGTTTCACTTTAGTAATATTTTTAATTTTATTTTAATTTTAAATTTTAATTTTATTTTATTTTAATTTTCAAATAGGTTGTTGAGACCCATTTTGCCTACAACATAATTGTGTTGAGACGACTTGTGAAGGTTCGTGAGACACTCTCTAACATGGTCATCAGCCCTGATTGGTCCATATGGAGGCAATCTAGCACTGCAAGGGCAACAAAGGTTAAGCAAATAATCCTAGATGACATTTGGTGGGATTGTGTTGAGTGTCTCCTCGGTTTCACTAAGCCCATATTGAGCATGATTCGTTATATTGATGTGGATAGACCTTGTTCGGATGAAGTATATGATGGCATTGACTCAATGATTGAGAAGATGAAAGCCATCATCAATGCAAAAGAGCAAGATCCCAAAGAAAAGTTCTTCAAAGAACTACACAAAATCATTTTAAAGAGATGGAACAAAATAAAAACTCCGCTGCATCTTGCTTTTGCATTGAGCCCCAAATACTATAGTGCTCAGCTCCTTTCTGTGACAAGGGTTGCCCCATATAGAGATGATGAAGTGGCTCAAGCGTACAAGGCAACACTTCACAGACTCTTCACTGATCGTGACCGATGTGATGCAGTGAGGGCTGAGTTCACGGGTTTTGCATGCTCCAATGATTGTGGTCTTGATGCTCTTCGAGACAAGTACTTGGTCAATGCTCATAGTTGGTGGTACTTCCATGGCCAAGCATACACATACCTACAACCTCTTGCAATCAAAATTTTATCCCAAGTAAGTTTTATAGTCAATCTTTTAAGTTCTATAATTTTATTTATATTTTAATTTTTAAATGTAATTAGTTAAATTTTGTAACTCTTAACTATCTAATTTGGTCTCAACAAGTTGCTAGTTCATCTTCATCTAAGAGGAATTGGAGCACATACTCCATACACTCAATAGTGCAATAGACTACATTCAAAAAAGGCAGAGGACTTGGTGTATGTGCATTCAAACTTGCAGCCCCTTATACACAAAGAAAGTGCCTACAAAGAAGGGGACACAAGGAAGTGGGATATCGAGCCAGAGTGTCTTGACTTGGATGCTTCCACTAACCACTTTGCTGCACTTATGTTGACGATGACTATGAGCCAGCTAGTGAGCATGAGAGTGCTAGTACTAGTGGTATTGCCAGTGCCAGTGGCACTATTTGTAGTTCTTCTAATTTACCACCACATACATCATCTAATATGGATGGTGATGATGATATTTTTGATGACCCATATGATATTTGATCAATGATCAATGATGGCTGATTGTCGACACTTGACATTATTACTTTTGAACTTTAATCAATATCATCACATTTGAGTTTCAGTAATATTTGACTATGAAATTGGTGGTGTATTTTGCTATGTTATTTGACTATTAATATGGTAGTGTATTTTGAACTTAATTACTGCTGCAAATATGTATATATCTTTTATTTTTATATGTTTTCGTATCAACGAACCCAACCCCTAAAAAAAAAATTCCCGAACCCGCAAACCAAACCCTTGAACCCGAATCTGAACCGATAACTTAGTTTTCAAGTTATAGTCATATCTTTTGTTCTTGTTGTTGATCTTTTTATGGATTCATCTTAATTTCACAATTTTACATATTATTACAATTTGATAATGATCCATATGGATCACCAAAATACATCTAATGGTGTTCACAAGGAAACATTTGAGCTAGAGGGACTTGATGGGGCAATCCTTAGAGGATGGAGATATTTATGCTAGAACCCCTCCGAACATCTATGATTGACAATCCTTTAGAGATGCATGAAATAATAGTAATGTGTGCTTGCATCTATAGCATAAACTGTCTCCTCATGTTTGGCTTGAGAACAAGAGGGCTATGGTACCTCACTAGCAATTTAGGAAGTGAGATGATCCAGGAATGACATATGATCCAAATCCTACACGGTCCAAAGAACAATGCTATCTTAGTGAAAGACAAAATTATAGAATATGCAAAGGAAAGCAAAAACATAGGTAACCAATACACATTCAAATGCATAGATGACTTTCAGCATTAATGTGCTACTTTATTCAAGACAAGAATGAATGGGTTACAATGGATGTTACAAATAGAAAGGCTAAGAATGAGAATTATTGTGACAAAAAAGGAGTAATCACATCAGATTAGTTTTCCTCAACTATTCTATGTTATCTAATTCTCTGCATGAAGAATTGAATAACTATATATAAAATATAGTTACAAGATGTTACACAAAGCAATTCATATCTCATAACCAATCTCACTTAACCTTCCAACTATTAATGGTTGGACTGTTGATGATTCACATTCCAATTCCATAGTTCGTAAATGAAAGGTTGTGTAGATGCACATTTGCAAGGTCATTGATTACTCAAATGACCAGCAAGTGTTGTGCAAAGAACTATAGGTTCATGTGCAGTGCTTCACAATGTCACATGTGCTTGTGTGGTGATGCAAGGTGGTGCAAAGGTCCGTGCATTGAAGTAAGGTGATGTTCAAGCTTGTGTTTTGACGCAAAGAGTTATAGCCATCTGTGCAAGGTTCCCTAGAGCTTGCACTACTACACTTTAATCATTAGCCTTTTCTTGATAAGCAATGAGCCACATCGCATCTTTGGTGAGTAGTGGAAATTGAAGGCAGATATGTTGAAGATGTACCATATTTCCTAATCTGCATACTACCCTACCTTGACCACTTTGAACAAGTGATGAGTGTCTTGGCACATGCAAGTAGCGGTTGTCTATATAATTTCATCTCAAAAATTTGTTCACAAGTGCTCAAGATCCAAGTATGGAGGATTTTAGGTTGATGCTAGCTCAAGAAATGGAGGAAAATATGGCTTGAAGAGTTCCAAGTTGAATATTGGATGCAAACCCAAGAATTGTGAAAGATCAAGAACAAAAGCATTTCCACCACCTACAATTAATATGGTGTATAGACCATAAAGTAGAGGCTTTATATTCATATGTGGACCCTTAAGCACTCTTTCTAAAATACCAACCAAACTTTGTCACCAACCTTGAATGAGTGAGGTATGGTGCGCATTACAATGCTCTTTGAATTTTTGTTGATAGCACAAGAGAACTTATTGTACATGCGATGAACACTCTAAATGTACGACAAAAAAAATTGTGCTCTAAACACTTCCCGTTCCTATGTGCACAACTCCATAATGGGTAGTGCATAGTGGGATGTCCAAGGGTGTCATTGGTTGGAACCCAAGACATGTTTAGAAAGAATTGTCCCATAGAACTATGCAAAGTTATACTGTAAGCATGTTGGATGTAGAGCAAGTTGTCATCTTGAATGCATGGGTGCACATAGTTATTGATGCACACAAGTTGCACAAGTGTGTGGTTGACCAGCTTTGTCTAGATGTCTATCTAGACAAATCCAATTGTGTATTCAATGTCTCCTACAAGGATTGCCAAAATGTGCTAACAACTAAGGTCACAATCAAACACAATAGATGTTGATAAACCAAAATGAACCTTAACATGATTGAAGAAGAGATGCACATTCTCTTGCATCATGGTGATTTTCTTGCATGCAAGCATGATGGCCATCTTTGAAAAATTGTCTATTGTTTACTACTTAACGCTACTTGACCAATTAACAGAGAGTAAACGGAAATATATAACAGCAATAATAAAACATATTGATTACTCAGACAATGCATAGAATATATGTCTCGTATTCTTCATTCATCAGATAGGCAATAATTCTAGAATTCCAAAATGTATGTGGTCCCCGACTACAAGTGCAAACATCCAATATATAGTCAGCCAACGTTGGTTGAGGACACCAACCATCGGCAACTACCAAGTACAACCAACCAACGGTTGAGGACTAATTACCCATTAGCACATTTATTTATTTATTTCTATCTTGCCGACTACATCAGCCCCCCAAAAAAGAAAGTTGTCTTCCAAACAACAACAAAACTGGGAGCTGATAATCCAAATTAATATTACTAAAGAGGGTAAGAGGACATCCCTAGATGGATGGACAATGTAGGTGCGGACATTGGTGAGTGTAACTCCCACAATCTACGGATCTCCTCGCCGCTTATCCTCAACTGGTGCTCGGCTACTATCTCACATTCTCTCATTGCCTTCACCATTTGCATAGCCTCCATCAACTGACATTTTGCTTGTTCAATTTCTTTGTCCTTCTCTGCCAGCTTGGCCTCCACGGCCGTCACTCTTTACGCCATCTCCTTCTCCTTCTTTTCCATCTTGGCCTCCACAACTATCACTCTAGCTCACTCGATGGCAGTGAGCTATGTCTGCTAAGCTAACTTATTCTAAAAAAATTGTGTGCGTTCAGCTAACTCCTCCCATACCTTCTGAACCATCTACAAGGCCCCATTCTTCTCCTATATAACCCCATTAGTGGATGTCATCTGACGCTTCAACCTGTAGAATACATCCCTAAAGAAAGCCTCTATACTAAACGAGGTTGAGATCACTTTGGCATCCCTTCCCCCTACTAAAGATCTAGCAAGGTGCCAAGTTGTCATCATTGCTTGAGTCTCAACTCTCGACCATCCTCAAGAAGTGAAGCAGCAAGCAAATTCTCCCTTGCACTCTATCTATATGAACGCCAATATAAGTTAGGCTTCCCTTGCCATCAAGAGACTGCCTTATGTCCAGTCGTTTGGATATATCTCACTTCTTGCATTACTACTGCCATTGACTAGAGGTCTTGGATATACCGTTGGACCGTACCAAGTAGATCTATCTCATTAGGCTTGGCTATCTCAATGATTAGCCCTTCAGACCCACTCGACTCATCCTCCTCCTCCTCGCCCAATTGGTTAAGTGGTAAATCCTATGCAACCAAAGGTGGTTGAGGCATATGAGGGAGTCTCCCACTCTCCTGAGTGTGCATGACATCTAATGGGTGCACTTGTGAAGAGCTTGGCTTGTACCCTCAATCACCATGACTGACAGATCCTACTTGAGTCCCTCATAACTCCAGAAGGACTCGAAAACGGGAACGTTGGAACCTGCACTAGTATTTTGAGCATATCTAACCATCAGTCTATCTGTGTGACATCGGTGGGTACGAGAATACCCCCTGACAAGGTATCTAGTGGTGCAGAAACTATAACTAATGGTATTGGCAGTGTAGTTGGCAATCTCTCGGGAATGTGTTTGGCAATCTTGGTGTGCCACTAGCAGTCCTAGCAATGCACCTAGTGGTCTTGGCAGTGGGCCTGGCGGTGGGCCTGGCAGTCCTGGCAGTCTTGGCATTGCCACTAGCAGTGTGCCTAGCGATATGGGTACTGCTGGTAGAGTGGTTGATTGTGGTGGTGGCACTCTTGTAGCCGTCTCACTCACTGGTACAGCCTCATCTAATGTCCATCTTCAGCAGTGACGGTGCATCGGTTGCAAAGATATTAGTGGAGTTTCAGGTTTAGGATTATGGTGATAATTATATTATATTTGTTGCAATAGATATATAATTATCCTTTTTCTGAATATGTAGATGGGAGACAATTAATTAATATTTTAGGGCTGCACCAAAATTGTATGTATTATATCTACATTGAAGTGAATCGAAGGGTTCCAGAAATGATTGGTAATATTATGAGGTATGTCACTGCAAACTGAATCCATTAATAATAAGTAGTTGAGAGTCCAAGAGAGACGTCACTCCAATTTTAAGAGATTTAAATGAGTGACATGACCATAGATTGGGTGGCGTAGAAAATTTAGCAACCTCAAGGGGCTTCCATTCAACTTGTCTTAGCCACCATTAACAATAAGGACAATTTAAATGATTATGCCGCCATCTTGGACTCGAGATTAAAGGATTGGGTCTATTTTAATTATGCCTACTACAGGTGATATCTTGGCCTATTAAATAATCATGGAATCATGAAGACTGGAGGAGGAATCGAATAACCAATGTTGATATGACGCCAAACTTAATGAGCAGAGATTAAGAGAATCACAAATGGGACACGACTACATTAATACATTGGCAATGTGGAATAGCCTAAGCAAGGTGGCTATAATAATTATGAGTAAGGCGGTGATAAATTCCTATAGCGGGTCATAACAAGACACAAACGCAGGAAAGGGAGGATGGGTCAACACTAGTAGACAAAATCTGCTAAATGCCACGTCAGCCTCCATTACCAAGTAATGCCAAAACGTGAATAGAATTAAGGGAGTGCATAAATTATATCCTCAATCTAGGCACAGCTTCCCTTTCTTTTACATGGCAGAGTCAATGAAGTTCTTTAAGAATAGTCGCGGCTTTAATAGGAAGAACCATTCGATATTCATTGCTAATTTGATAGCCATCACCTTTAGAAGGAACCACATCTATGGAAGAGTCGTTCCAATAAGGATGCATTGACTAGTTGTAGGCGCTAAAGTGGTGGTAAGAGTAACTACCAACAATGTGCCAAAAGGAGACTGCTTTATGTCTATGTACCTGCTCATATTATTCTAAACGCCATCTAATGGAGACTTAATTTAAGGTACATGAATTTTCTGAGCATTCCAATTTAAGCATTCAGTTCTTCAAACAACTGACTTAAGGTCAAAATTTATTATTGTTATCTCTATGAAATTAAGCTAATTATAATAGCAGCTATCTTACACCATCTTTAAAATTCTCAATCAAAGTGTCAATAAAAATTGAATAGTGACTTCTGTTTGTTGAGACTGCTTTGTCAAATGTGTGAATTATTATTAAGTTGAGTCATGAGAGTTTATACATATGATTTGTTTGATGCCATTGAAAAGTTTAATTGTCTTCCCCTCTTCTTCCTTATAACCTCTCGGATGATGATAAGGTGTAGTGATTACCGATTTGGAATCTTCCTCTTAACTCAATGGCATGTTGAAACCGCCTATCAGGTGGAAGCCATAGAGGGATATCACCAAATACCTTACTATGCTTATCCAAAATGGACTGAATATCTATATGAGTAGCTATTCATCTACAGTCAAAAGTCCATTAGTAATTAAACATTGTACTACCCAATCTACTTGTCCTCTACGAAAAGCTCTCTCCATTCTCTTTGTAAAAACAACCCTCAAAGCTGCATTAGACAATCCCTGAAGAACCACCTCCTTACCCTCAATTTTGAATTTCAGTTCCATAGTTTGATAATTATGTGCGAATTCCCCAAGTGAGTACAACCATTGTACCCCCAAAACTACATTTGTCTCACCAATACCCACCACATAAAAGTCATCGCGAACCTTGTGCCTACCCAAGGTGATGTCAAGTTGTTGTATCCTTTGTGTGCATGGAAGAGTAAATCCTTCTGCCACAACCACATTGAAACCTTCAAAGTTATCCTTGTTCAATTTTAACCTAGTCACTAGCCCCTCATCAATGAAATTATGGGTAGCCTCACTATCAATTGAAATTCTTACCTTATGTCCCTAAAGCACTCCTCATGCACGAAAGGGATGATATCTAGATGCTCTTGAAAGTGTAGTGAGCGTACCTCCTGAAGGCTTCTCTACTTCCTGATCCTCATGCCCAACCTCCTCCAAAACACCCTTGGGTTCAAACTCTTCTGCCTCTAAACCCTCCTCTGTGACTACCTCTATGTAACAAACATGTCCTTTGCCTGAGCATTTATACCCGAACTCCCATAACTCTCTAAAAGGAAAGCACAATTTCTCCCCTCGAAGCTCATCCTTGGATTCTTCCACCTTGTTGGATTGAGGAGGTGATGCCTTTGATTGCAAAAAATCCTTGTGAAATGGTTGCCTATGTGATCCTAATGGTACATTCTTGGAATAGGTCTTGTTCTTAGATGTGGTGTCTTCCAATTTTAAGGCCCTTTGAATAGCATCCTATAGAGATGATGGCTCAAAAGCTCTAATGGTCTAACCAATCCCCGAAGTGACTCTGAAAGTCCTTCAATAAACAAAAAATTAAGTCTCTTCTCTATAATATCCGACACCATGACTAAAATCCTTTGAAATTATGCTACATACTCTTCTATTGTACCTTGTTGTCTCGGTCGTGCCAACTCCCTAATGCGTATCTTCGGGTCTTTCCTATCAAATATGTCAATAAGCCTTTGTGTGAAGTCAACATATGTCGCAATTTGATGATGCCCTTATGTGATTAGCCCATGATGCCACCACTCATGCGATATACCCTCTAAGTGAAGAATGGCAAACTTAACGGCTTCATCTTTTGTCATGGGACTAAGTGAAAGATAGGTATATAGTTTTTGGACCCATGCCCATGCACTAACCTTTCTTGAACCATCAAAATGAGATGAGTTAGCTTACTTAACCTTTGTTGTAAATCTCTATTGGGTTGTCTTTTTTCTCCTCTTGAAATATTCCTTGATCTTGCATTATGAAATTGTATAAATGGAATTTGTCCTCTGATATCTAAATCAAGTCTTGAGTACGTGTATGCACTCATCAAAGTCATTTGCCCCTATGTTTAGCTCTTCCTCTTTCTGTGGCTGCTCAACTCTAGGTAAGAATATGGGTTGTGTGATTCTAGGTGGTGATCCAAGGGGAGTTCTATTGTTATGTTTGACCCTGAATGATTAGAATTACTATCTTCTCCTCCATTAGTTTGTGCATGCTGAAGGGAACTAATTGTATTATTCGTATTCAGAAGCATTTGAAGGAGCAATTGTCGTTTTTTCTTGTCTTTGCATATAAGCCTTCCACTCATTCTCTCGTTCTTCCTCTCAATTGGCCATCTTATTCTTTCCTCTACCTCTAATTTGATTGCTAGCCTCTTGTGATGCTGCCTCTAGTTTTTCTTTTCTCTCTCCAAGGCCCTTTGATCTCTTTGACTCCACCGCATAAACTGAATTTTGACCCGCAGGCTAGTAGGACTGTTGCTCTGATACCCCAATTGTAATGTCCCGTTTTAAAATTTCTTTATTTTGCCTTAAATAAATAAACCTAACTCACAATAATAATTGCATAGTTGATTATAAATATTAATTTATCCTAAGAATTATGATGTATCTCATGAAAATATTAAACTTATCCTTTTACCCTCTGCTGTAATTCTTCTTTCAAAATTGCAGCAGTCTCTCTTTGTATAAATGCCTTTGTAATGTTCCTAAATTTCTGCCTAAGTTAGGGGTTTTTGTCCTTTAATTTCTAATCTTGAGGGGTTTCATCCTCAAATTGCTGAATCCTTAGTTCATATTCCACAAGAAAAATAAATAATGTCTTGATCAATTGATCTCCTCCTCTTGGTTTTATCTTCCTTTATATACCTTTTTTTTTAATTGCCATGATCCTTCATTTCGTACCTTTTGACCCTTTCATTAACTTCACTAGCTTTTAGTTTTTATGATATTACTTATTCCTTTTTTATCACTCTTATCATAGGCAATTGGTGGCGATTTATTTCAGGGTGGGGGCATTACACAATAATGTTAATGTTTGGGAAGAAGCTAAGACTCCAAAAGGGAAAGGGGGAGCTCAAAAGAAACAGATTTCTAAATCTCTGTAAAATTCAGATGTGAGGTATGATTCTCCGTATGATGATGACGATGAGGAATGGCAAGAGACGGAGGTTGGGGCAGATGTGGTGGAAGTTCTCTCTTCCTCCAATTCAAATGAGGGTGGGAAAAAGAGGAGGAAGGTGCCTCCAAAGAAAACTCCCCCAAAAAAGAAAACCAGAAAGGCTATTTCCTGGTCTGAAGGCTCCCAGACAGGTGAGGAGGAGGGTGGTTGCGGTGTCCAAAGGTGTGGAAGGAAGCATGGGTCGGCTCCTGGGGTTGTTGTCGGCAAAGGGAAAGAGAAGATGGTTGAGGATGGTTTCACAGAGAAGGCTGTTGACAAAGAGGAGTTGGAGCGTTGCCCTTTAACTAGCATGGCCAAGGGTTTTGTTGATGCTACCAACATTAACCTTCTCTTAGAGGATTTTTCGTACCTTCATGCTGATAAGGAAGGGATTTATGATGTTTTTAGGGGTGGCGAGAGAGAGTGTGACGGGCATTTTCAAACTGAACAAGGGGTTCCTTTTGGAACTCAACAAAGTCAATGTTAAGGTTTGAGGGTTGCACGAGAAATTTGCCAAGGAAGATGATGATCTCGAGACTTCTGGTTCTAAAGAGTTAAAGTTAAAAATTATGGAAATTGAGGAGGCCATTAGTGTGCTCAAAATTAACCATGATCTCCGCTTGAAGGATTTGGAAAAGAAGATTCAAGAGATCAAAATAAGCACAGAGAATCCATTAAAGATCAACCAGTGCTCTATTAAGAACAATGCGAACACTTTAAAGATTCTCATTGAGAAGTTGAGGGAACTGAAAGAGGAACAGATGGTTGATGGTTCCAATAAGCTAAAGGAGCAATTTGGTAAAGACAAAGGTAAAAGAAGTGTGCCGGAAGGTGAGAAAGGCCCAAGTGCCTGCACTCGAGGGAGTAAAAAGAAGACCTTTGAAGAAGAAAAGGAGGAATTGTTAACCCTGGTCAATCAGCATTATAACTAGGAGCTGGAGGTGGCTGATACCCTCAAGAATCTGAAAGTCTGTTGGCTGTTTTGTTGCTTTTAGTTAGTTGTGTTGTTATTTTGCTTTTGGGTTGTTGTGGCTTGGCTGCCGTTTGTCTATGTTCTCATCTTTTGTAACAACATTTTGTACTGTGGGGTTTTGGGTCCCTTAAAAAACTTTTTTTTCTTGTTAATCAAAAACATTCCCACATTAATATCAAGGGATAAAACTGATTCCATTTCTCACGAGGAAAGATGCAAAAGTTTAAAGAGTACAATATAATGATTACTTGGCAAAGTTAGTAACAGTTGAGATGGAGAGAGATATCCCAGCATAAATAAGATGGCAAGCAAAGGTCAAATGCCATATCAACATTAATTCTTACCATCATGAGAAGGAAAGGAGTGTGAGGAGCTGAAATATTCCGAACCAATTTTTTCAATTTTCAATTACATTAAGCAATGCAAAACACATACGTTAGGGTTAGCAATTAAACCAAAACGATGTGGAATACAACTCTAACCAAGAATGTACACCAAGATCCCGAGTTGGGCAAGGTGTGAGCATATGGTCAGAGGATCTCAATGCATGCTGAAAGAGTAACTCTAACCAAGAATGTGCCCAAGATGGACGAACATATGGTCAGAGGATCCCTACCAACTACAAGTGCTGAAAGTAAACTCAACACCAAGAATGTGCTTTCAAACCCGGAGTGGGAATGGAGCTACCATATGGCGGAGATGCTAAGTACTACAATGCAATTCAAATGTAAATAGGCGGCAAGCCAGCCTCTTCCACTTATTCAGTGGGAATTACAAAGCATGAAGAGCAAGATTAGAAGAAATGTTGATAGTACTACTGTTCAACTTACAATATGATGAAGAATGCCTGCCAAGAGCATAAGATTAGAGCTAAATAGTGCTGCAACAAAATAGAAGACTCTCCCTTGCTTAACAATAGTACCAAGACCAATAACTCCACTCAAAGACCAATCTCAATGTTCTGATTTGTGACAGACCCACTCTTAGAATGCTAAAAGCCTAAAACAGCAACACAGAAAACCACTAAATTACTCACTACTCCCTCAATACTCAACCAAATGACCTCAAATCAAATGCAATGGATTCCTATGATAAGGGCGACCAAGCTGCATACAATAAACCACACTCAAACCCACGTAATTATTTAACACGCTTCCCAATGCACTTCAAAGAGGGGCGGCCTAGCAAGAAGGGCGATTTTCTTTTATAAATTCAAGTTCATAATAAAATCTGCAAACTGGCACAAAGGGGCGCCCAGCCTAGAGAAGAGGAAATATGCAATACCCAGAACAAATATATTTTTATTTTCAAATATATGAGTGAAAACTACAAATCTGCTATGATATCAGCAACTCCAGAAAATGATATGAAATGCAATAAACTGAACTACAAAGCAAACCCAAGCTACAATGCAAACCTCTCTACAAAAATCCTCTCAACAACAAGCAAACTTCTCCACTAGATGCTATCTCTCAAGCACGAAGTCGAGCCAAGCTAGGAGGCATTCATTCCTTGAAGCAATTCCAGCACCATTTCGGTAGCATAACAATATTCAAGATATAAGATGGTGAAATGAAGACCCAAGGCTCCCTTTTATAATTTTGAGGAGACACTTCCAGATGCTTCTAGAAGGTGCACCCACTCCACAAGATGCTTTTAGGGTTTTGACTTGACCAAGTCTTCCTTCAAGATGGCGTCCTTTTTCATAAAGGCAATTTTTCTTTAATTTAAAATTATCTTCTCTCCAAAAGTTGGCGTCCCACCTCCAAGAGCAATATTTGACCTTAGAAATATTAAAACTTTCCCTAATGATGCGTCCACCCATGAGGTCCCCCTTTTCAGAACAACTTAAAGTCATGAAGCTAGGCCAAGGGGTTATAACATTATAATATAACATTATTTTAATTAAAATACTTATCTCTCCAAAAATTGCATCAAAAGGCCCAAACAACCATACCAACTGAATTGACCGCAGAGGGAAGCCAACTGAACTGAAGCCAACCTGTCTATTGCCAAAAATAGAATTTACTAAAAATAGTAAATTCGGAAAGTTGCTCGGATCAAAGTGCATGCGACACCATTGCGAAGCTTTCTGAAAACCCAGAAAGAATCCACAGTCTAAAATACCAAACTCCAAGATGTAGCCGTCATAACTTGCTAAAAATAGTAAGTTCAGAAAGGTTGCCCGATGTCATTGCATGTCATACCTTCGTGAGGCTCTTTGAAAACCTAGAAGGAATCCATAATCCAAACAGCCAAACTCCAACATGCAAACCCCTGAATCTTTATAAGACCCCACCAAACAGCCGAAAACCCTAATTCTGCCACTGACTAGCCGACAGCACCCCGGGGATAGGCCATCAATCACTAAAAAGTGCAGTGCTAAAAATGGGGACATTACAGGAGCATTCTAGAAACAAATTGGTTATAAAACACACAACCATCCACCACCGGCAATAACAACAATATGGATACACGTGTTTGTCTCACCATTGATGCCTACCAAATAGCTTTTCTTGGAATAATTTTTGAACTACAACTCAAATAAAGTGTTTAAACCCCGTTTGGGCTTTCTATTGTATGCCATTAAATACTTGTTAGGAGAGGAATTCTTGATCACAGACCATAGGTATTGGGTGAATTCAGATATCTTGTCCATGTTTGTGGGCATGCTACTAGACCTAGGCAAGGAGATGAAGAGGGTGGGCTCAATGGCTAATTTGATGATAAAGAATCATGTGCTTAATGAGATGCTCCAGATTGTTGTTGCAGGCCTTGGACCGCCAATAGGAAATGGGGCACAAATGACCACTGGTTCCACAAATGTGTAGTGGAAGTCATTTATTACAACTAGCAACTCATTGACAAAGCCAAGGAGGCAAAAGGCTAAAAAAGTGGAGTTATTGAAGCAAGCATTAGGTCCTAGTGGGAGGACAAGAATCAAACGGATGATTTCCCTAATTATAGAAAGCTTTGAGGAGGAGGATAACTAAAATCACTAGTAAAATATATTGATATGACCATATAGGCTAGATATTGTGTATATACTTCTGTAATTTTGGGTCATTTTGTTTATAAGAAAATTAATTGGAGTTCTAGAATTTTAGCACAATAAAGAAAAGCTGGAAATGCAAAAGTTTTTATATTATATTTTAATGAAAATAGGCACAATCCCCTAGAGCGCAAATTACTTAGCCAAAATATATATATACTAAAATATAAATAAGTTTAAAATTTTTAATTTAAATATTGTAAATATGTTAAATTTTACATAACAATAATTAAAATTTAAAATATTAAATTTTAATATAAAAAAATAAAATAAAATTGACACAGTTTGCTTTTTAATGTATTAAATTTTATAGAAAACAATATAATAAAATAAAAAACAAATCCTAAAACAAAAATAAAGACAAAAAGAACAAAACCTAAAAACAAATGTTGTTAAGTGTGGTAGGGATTTGCCTCCTGCAGCTGCACCTTCCCCACAGCACATTGCAGCACCACACGACTCTGCAATAACACTCAACAGTCAATGAACAAACCATCCTGCCCAATAATGTGTGCCTCTAACATAGGCTTATCTTCTGAACTCTCGAAACGGGATCAAATTGCTTCAAATTCCATTAATTTTGTCAATAAAATCTCTGTGAGCAGCCACCATGTCTACAATGGTGAGTGTAAGACTGTCAACATGAATAAAACAAGCAGCCACCACATCTGCAACAGTGAGCAGCAGACTGTCAACACTAAACACCTAGTTTTCAACAAATCAACATTCATAAGACAAAAACTCACAGAACAAGCAAAATTAGAGTGACGCCCACAAGAATAAATCTGAAAAGACTTAATTGAAAAAATGTTTTCAAAATATATTTTAATAACAAACCCTAATCCTTTTTCAATACAAAATTTAGAGCAAACTCAAATGAATTTTTTTTTGTTTTCTTTAAGTCCACAAGATTTCAAACTTTTTATTTGAAATTTGGCATACCCTGTGACATAGGTACCAAATACAGAGAAACTACTTTAGGCCACTTAATAATTAACTGCCAGATGTTTTTACCAGAACCTGTCTATGCATATAGCATAAGTTTCTGCCCAAAGTCACCAGGAAACTTGGGCTCAAAGACACATCTGTACCCACATCTCCAGTAAGTATATTCAAAAGTTTATATATTCACACCATTATCAAATACTCCTATAAAGTGGCATTATCTTAACAATGATCTCTCACAACTTTTAGATAGCATAGCAATCAACAATTGGCTGACACAAGTTTGCATTGTCATCTGCTTATGCACTCAGCAATAATCTTTTACAACATTGTACTAGTCACATATTATGCACAAGTGAGTGCATGTAACTTACCATGTACATTTTTCTATTAAAATAATATTGTTATATTTAGTTTAATGATCAAATAAGATATTAGAATAGACTTTAGGTATATTCTTTTATTCCTTTAGTTACGCTTTAAGTTAGCTTTCAGTTAGGATCAGTGAAAGCTTTCAGTTAGTTTCAGTTAAGCCTTTAGTTAGCTTTTATTAGTCTTTTGATATCTTCGCTATTATTAGCTCATTGTAGTTCTATATAAGAATGTGTTTGCTTCTTATTAAATCAATCAGTTATCTTGGCAATAATTTTGTGTGTTCATAATTATTTTATGGTATCAAAGCTCGGGTTTGGTAAATTCTCGGGATTGGTGAGCACGTGAATTCCACATACTGTGACAGTGACAAATTGCACGCAAGAGACATAGAAGAACGTGCCAAAAGAAGCTGTACGGATCCGTACCAAAAAAAATCCAAAATTTCTGCCAAAAAAAAATCAGAATTTTGCAGATTTTTTTCGGATTTTATTTTTTCCCAAAAAATTCAGGTTTTGCAATTTTTTTCCCAAAAATTCCAATGGTTTCAGAAAAAAAATTTGGCACCTAGGGTTTTAGAAAAGAATTTGCAGGTTTTTTGATCAAAATCAAGACCTAGGTTTTGCAACAGTGTGAGCAATTATTTTTGCATCTTTTTTTCCAATTCTTTTTTGGACAAAAATCATGGTTTTTCTGCCTCTTTGTGCAAACCAGGGTTCTAATTTTCTTTTTCAGACCTAGGGTTTCATCATTTTTTGTGACTTCACATTACGGGAGGGATGGCTTCATTACCCAACATCATGTTGGAAGGAAATCAGAGATTCAACAACAAAAATTACAACACCTGGAAACAGCGGATGCTCACCATCTTCGAATACAGGTGCCTTGATCAGATTGTCCTTGATACAAACACACGTCCCATAGTTGCAGGCAAGGACCAAGACAAGTTTGATGGAAGCAATCGAGAGGCGGTTATGCTTCTCAAGTTATCTGTCACAGATGAGATGCTTCTAGAGGTTCCTTCAGGGAAGACCTCAGCTGAGATTTGGAAGCACCTGTGAGATCTGCATGAGATGTTAGACAAGGACAAGACATTCTTCCTGAAGAATATGTTATTCTCGATCATGATGAACGAGAAGTGTCTTTGTAGGATCACTTGATGAAGATCAAAGACATTCGCAATCAGCTAGAAGCAATAGGTCTCAAGATGGAAGAAGAAGACATTGTGGTTATCACACTGAAGAGTTTACCATGCTCATATGAGCACTTTATTGAAACTCTCAATATTACTTCTACAATAGTTGACCTGAAGTTCAATGACTTGTGCAACAAACTCTTGCAGCAAGACAGATGGAAGAAATGGTTTGGTAGCAATAGTGATACACCCACTGTTGAATAGGCCTTTGCAGCCAAGTACAAGGGCAAAGGCATGTGGCCTCAAAAGAAAAGTCAAGAGAGTTTTGATGGTTTTGATGATTCTTCAAAGAATTTGAAGACTATGTCATGTCACTATTGTGGAAAAGTTGGTCACATGAAGAAACACTACAAAAAGAGGTTGGATGATTAGAAATCCAATCAAGGAGGGTCTCAACCAAAGGCCCGTGTCACAGAACACTCTGAGGAGTCTGCCTTCTTTGCATTTATGGCCAAATGACCAGCAGATCACACCAAGTCCTCAGCTTGGTACATTGATTTGGAGCATCCAAACATTTCACTCATAGGAAGGATGGTTCACTTACTATACAATTTGTTCAGATTTAGTGATTTTTGGTGGCAGTGAGGAATATACAGTGGTTGGTAAAGGTAATGTCCAATTCACATATGGAGGAAAGAATCTTCTTTTTCTCAATGCATACTATGTACCAAGAATGGAGCTCAATTTTCTCTTAGTGAGTTAGATTATGCACCATTGTCCTAAGTTGGACGCCATCTTCAGCACACACAAGTTCCACATAGTTGACAAGGAGTCCAAGTAGACTATAGCAATTGGCATTGAATACCATGGTTTGTATCAACTAGTTTGACATTGGAGAGGTTCAGGGGCATGCATTGGCAACCAAGAGTTCATCTGTGATCAGTACTCTGTGGCATCAACGTTATGGGCATCTCAACCTATCCTATCTCTCTCAGTTGACTTGAGAGCATATGGTGGACGGTTTACCTAACATCCAACATGTAATATCCCCTTCTTGCACCTAATTAGTTGGAGAGTTCCATTAGCCTATTCCAAGGTTCCTGTAGGCTAAGTGGAGTGGTTAGGGGACTCAAAGCCAGTGTTGGGCTCTGTGGTGGTTTTCAATCCTTTTTGGCAAGACTTTCTATTTTTAGCAGTGGCCTTTTTTAGTACTTACTATTTATAGTAAGTCTCAACGTATCTCCGTTTTGTGCCAATTTGATGTTTGGGAGTACTTCCTATTTTTAGCAGTTGCTATTTATAGTAAGTGTATTTTTGGCAACTGGTCCAGGCCTACATTTCTCTAGCAGTGTTATATTTCTTGTTTGGGCATTGGTGAGGCTAAGGTTGATTAAATTAATATTTGTATTTTTCCCATCACTTAAATTATTTTCATAAAGTCACTTTATAACTTAAGTGAGGGTCTTGGGGATCATAAAAAGCACCTTGTCTCACGCCTAGTTGATTAAGGTTGTTTTAAAATGCCAAATATTAAGCCTCAAAAATTGGATGCCACACTAGGGAGACAAGGATTTTTAAAATAAAATGAAAAGCTCATGAAGGGGGGCGTGGGAGTCTTGGAGGGAAAATAATTCAAATGAGGTTGCCCTAATTTCCCTCTCGCCTCTATAAAGGCAACACTTTGGCTCTCATTTGTCCATCTATCTTTTGGCAACATAACAAGATGTTGTTGGAATGCTTCCAAAGTTCTATTGTTGTGAGTTGAGGACAAAAACCCTTACTGTTTGGAGCTAGTTTCAATGGTGAAAGATCCACCCTAGCCAGAAAGGGGTGATTCTACTTTAGTGATCACTTTGGGTATTCACAGAGCTCTAATTTAGTCATTTTTGGAGGTGGAACAATGAAGATCTTCTTGGCTTTTTGATGTGGGTTTGAAGATTTAGGCGTGCTTGATCTTTGGCTTCATTTTGGAGGTGTTTGGGGGTGTTTAGAGGCATTTTCTGAGGATGGATTTGCATTTCCCAAATTCTAGAAACTCATATTTTGATAGTGGCTGAAGGTGAAATCCATTTGTAACTCTGTGCATACTTGGCCAATCATTATGGGTATTGTTTCGTTGAATTCCTCTCCCCTTGGATGCCATCTTTCAAGTATTCACTTGTGTTATTTGTTGGAGTGTTGATTTTAGAGGGCAAATTGTCCATCCTAGGGAGCCATGCCACTTGGAATTGGTGTGTGAACGGGTCTGCTATTGTATAGACCTGTATTCTCTTCCTTTTGGCTTTTGTACTGGTGTTCTTTGGCGTGGGGTTCAATGGTTCATTGGCAACTCTCAAATCTGGCATGTGATGCAAGTTTGCAAGTGGGTTGCTGCTGTTATATGACCATTATCAGGTATGCAAATATTGTATCAGGTCTGAGATATATCATTAAGTCTGAAATTTAATTGTCTACATTTTCCATCATGTATTGCTATGATTCTATATGAAGGAAATATGAAGTTGTTTCCTTGTAATTTCATTTATATGCAATGCTTCCTTTGTATGCTTTATTATGATGCAAACATGTGAAAGAAAACAAACAAACACATCAGAAAAACGTATCAGACAGCGGACAAAAATTAAAAAAAATCAGGGGTGGTTGTTACACAGCAGCAAATTCAAGGTGTTTGCAGAGCATGCTAGGCAGGGAAGCAACATAGATCTCCATTCTCAGAGGGATAGGCTTGGAGAGCTCATAGGGTCCTTCAGCTGGTTCATGCAAATGTATGTGGACCAATGAATACCTCGTCAGTCACGGGTGCCAGGTATTTTCTATTTTGTTGATGATTTCAGTAGGAAAATGTGGGTGTTTTTCCTAAAAGCAAAATCAAAGGTGTTTGCACAATTTCAAAAGTTCAAATTATTAGTGGAAAAAGAGTTTGGTTGTTCTTTGATCACTCTTAGGTCTGATAATGGGGGTGAATTATGCTCACACAAATTCACAGACTTTTGTGCTAAACACGGTATCAAAAGATAATACACCACACCTTACACTCCATGGCAGAATGGAGTTGTTGAGAGATGGAATCGAACTATTACAAAGATGGCCCGATGTATGATGGAGAATAGGAATGTTCCCAAGAACTTTTGGGTTGAGGCAGTCTATATTGTTATTTATCTTCTCAACAGGTCTCCGACACAAGCGGTGAAGGAGAAGACCCAAGAGGAAGCATTGTCTGAGAGGAAACCAAAGGTGAGTCATCTAAAGATTGTCGGTTCTACAGCATATGTTTGGATTCCAGATGCTAAGATAACCAAATTGGACTCCAAAAGTTAAAAGTTAATGCTCACAAAGTACAGTGATAAACATAAAGCCTATCGGCTAAAGGGTACACTTGACAAGTACAAAGCACGATTGGTGGCTAAAGGGTTCTCGTAGAGAGCAAGTATTGATTATGAGGAGACCTTTGCTCCTACTACAAAGATGAGCACCATTTGGTTAGTTCTAGCCATGGCAACACAGTTTGGTTAGAAATTCCATCAAATGGATGTCAAGAGTGCCTTCCTCAATGGTGACTTAGAGGAAGAAGTGTACATGACACAGCCTCAAGGTTTTCAAGTTACAAGAAAGGACCATCAATTTTGCAAACTAACAAAAGCACTTTATGGCTTGAAGCAGGCACTCAAGGCATGGTACATCAACATTGATAGGTATTTGGGGCAACAGGGATGCCAGCACGGTACTTCAGAACCGAATCTATATGTCAAGCGGATAGGCAATAACATCATCCTTCTTGTCATATATGTGGATGATATCATCATTACAAGTAGTGAGGAGCATTTGATTGAGCAAATCAAATGTAATTTGTGTCACACTTTTGACATGGCAAACTTAGGCCTCCTACATTATTGCCTAGGTGTAGAAGTTTGGCAAATAGGTGGTGGTATTTTTATCTCACAGTCTAAATAAGCCAAGAGTTTGCTAAAAAAGTTCAAAATGACAAATTGCAAAATCGCATCTACACCCATAGAGAAAGAGTTGAAGCTTTCAGCCAACACAGACTCAAAGGTGATCAATAAGTCAGTTTTCAAGCAACTAGTGGGCAGCCTTATCTATCTTATAGCCACTAGACCTAATTTGAGTTATGTTGTGAGTTACATTTCCCGTTTTATGACAACTCCAAAGGCAGGACATTGGGTTGTAGAAAAGTAGGTACTGAAATATGTGAAAGGGACACTTGACTTTGGCATTTTGTATAGTAGAATCAAAGATCCTAGACTAGTTGGGTTCACAAGTTCAATTGATGACAAGAAGTCCACTTCTAGGTATGTCTTCAGTCTTGTCACAGGTGCAGTCACATGGACTAGTAAGAAGCAGCAAGCAATAGCTATTTCCTCGACCAAAGCAGAATATCGAAGAACCGTCAAAGCAACATGTGAGGTAGTATGGCTTCGAAGGATGCTTTCAGACATGCAAATGTCTCAAGCAAGGCCTTCACCCTTGTTTTGTGACAATCAAGGGGTGCTAAAGCTTGCCAAGAATCCAGTCTTCCACAAGCGTACCAAGCATGTAGAGTTTCATTCTCATTTCATACGGCAACTTGTAGAAAATGGATCAGTAATGTTGTAGTATTGTCCCACTGACAACTAGACTGCAAACATTCTAACCAAGTCTTTGAATCCTGACAAGTTTGTAAAATTTTGGGATAAGCTTGGTGTAGTTAATAGATTGACCATTAAGGGAGGGTATTAAAATAATATATTGTTATATTTAGTTTAATGGTCAAATAAGATATTAGAATAGACTTTAGGTATATTCTTTTATTCCTTTAGTTACAATATAGTTTAGCTTTTTAGCTTACCATTACTTTCAGTTAAGTCTTCAATTAGCTTTTATTAGTCTTTTGATATCTTCGCTATTATTAGCTCATTGTAGTTCTATATAAGAATGTGTTTACTTCTTATTAAATTAATCAATTATCTTGGCAATAATTTTGCATGTGTTCATAATGACACAAAGGTATGGATAATGGTGTATTTAAGAAGGGAAAAGCAGACTAAGGTTTCTTTTATGAAAATGTGAGAAGTGGCACAAAATACAGGGCATGTCTCAAGACAGCTGTAAGTCGTTAGATGGTGTTTTAAGACATCATAATTCTGTACAGGTTTTCTTCTGCCTCAAGTTTGACAGAATATTTTCAAACAAACAAGTAGTACCAGATATAGATAAACTACATCATGTCACTTATCAATTAGCTGTTAGATAATTTGACTGCCATCTATCTATTCATCTAACAATTAGGTTTCTGTCCATAGTCATCAGGAAACTCAGGCTCATAGACATACACATGCCCAAATTGCAATAAGTATATTCAAATCTAATAAGCCACAAACTTATTTATCCTCCCATAAAATGGCACCTACCCATCCACTACCCATGTCCCTAATCTGCAAGCGACCATTGACCATGTCAATATCTGTTGGGCTTTGGTCTAGCAGTAAAGTAGATAACTTGGCAACAGGCGCACATTCAAAACCTGGCACAAACCTCCTCTTGTGTGAAATGGCAAGGAAGCTGACTTTTGAATGGTTCATCATAGTTTGCAAATTGACCAAGTACTCACAATAAAACTTCAGACAAAATTTTCACAGAGTTAACTTCCAACTCACTGAAACATGAGAAATTTTCAGTAAAAAATGCTAAAACACTTGTATACTGAAACATGTGCCCAAAAACACAACTGTAGACTGAAAAAATGTGAATGTAGAGTTAAAAACTTTATTTTTTTGCCCAAAGTATTTTTTTAAGTTGCCAAGTTTTTCCAAGTTTCTCCTGAGTTTTTGCTGAGTTTTCTAATTTTGGGTCTCCATTTAGTCCAAGTTTGTGAACTATGGTTCATCCACATGAAGAATTAAAATAACATTGAAAAGCGCCAAAATACAGGGCACAATTCTTGACAGCTGAAAAACTGAAAGCATTCCAGTCTTTACAAATTGATTTGCTATAAAGAGTGCATATCCCTTGGTACCAGATA